>JAKTWD010000524.1:0-125549 GCA_030581935.1 Metschnikowia corniflorae | reverse complement strand
GGTTGGATATAACGTGAGCTATGATCGTGCTCGCGTGAAAGAGGAGTATAATGTAAAGCGTTCCAAAGCGTTTTTCATGGATGCTATGGCTTTTCATATTGCCACCAGTGGCTTCTGCTCGCAGCAAAGGCCCCTATATCATAAACACAAGAAGAACAAGAAGGCGGCTGAGGTTGTTGCGACCGAAGACGACACCGACGGGGTGCCTCTGTTTGAGGATGGTCTAGATGCTGACGAGTCTGCACAAGAAGTGGCCCAGGGTCTATTGGACGACCCGTGGCTCAATAAGGGCTCGCCCAACTCGCTAGCTAATGCCGCCGAATTTCATTGCGGGATCGAAATGAACAAGGATGCACGTGACTTCTTTGCCAGCACCGACTTGAATGATATCATCGAGAACTTCCAACACCTCATGCGCTACTGTGCTCATGACGTATATGCCACATACAAAGTTTCTCAAAAGCTTTTTCCGGAATTCTGCAGGAGGAACCCCCACCCGGTCTCATTTGCAGCCCTTCGGCTGTTGGGATCGCTATTTCTCCCTACCTCGAAAAAATGGGATACCTACATTGAGAGCGCGGAGAGGGTCTACCAGGAGAATAGAGAGCAAGTTTCTAAAATTCTAGTGGAAAGAGTGGACGAGCTCATACAGTATATTGTGGAAGAAAACGAGAGTTTGCAGCCGGATTTTGAAAATGACCCCTGGCTCAAGCAGATGAATTGGGAAGTCAAACAGCCTCGGATCAAAAAAGATGGCACTCCTTGGGCAAAGCAGGCGTACATGACTGGGTATCCCGCATGGTACCGTGACTTGTTCAAGACAGTGAAGAATGAAGAAGGTGAATCAAACAAGGAACTAAATTTGACCGTGCGTACGAGGATCACACCTCTCTTATTGCGCCTCAAATGGGAGGGGTTTCCTCTACTTTGGACCGAATCAGCTGGCTGGTGCTTCAAAGTCCCCAACAAAGATGGTTTGGTGACAAAAATGGAGGAGAAAAATTATGCCAAAGCAAGTTTGAGTGAAGAGGATCGCGACAAATTGCTTCCTGAGCTCCAGGATGATGGGAACTGCTACGAGCTTTTCAAAATACCCCACCCCGCAGGGCCCAAGAATCGGTGTACCATGATCATGAGCAAAAGCTATTTGCGGTATTTCGAGAGTGGAGTCCTCACATCTGAGTTTGAACACGCTGCAGAGATCTTGAGTCTTAATGCAACTGCCTCTTACTGGATGGGAAATCGGAGTAGAATCGCCGAGCAGTTCGTGGTATATGCTGACAAAGACGCAAAGAAGAACAAGTTTTTTGACACTAAGAAAGAAATCAAGGAAAACGAGGAAATGGGTATGATTTTGCCCAAGCTATGTACCATGGGGACAGTGACGCGGCGTGCGACAGAAAATACATGGCTCACCGCCTCAAATGCCAAGGCCAACAGGATTGGTTCTGAGCTCAAGGCGATGATCAAAGCGCCCAAGAATTACGTTTTTGTCGGAGCCGATGTGGACTCCGAAGAACTTTGGATCGCGTCATTGATTGGTGATTCTTTGTTCAAGATTCACGGAGGAACTGCTCTTGGTTGGATGACTCTTGAAGGCGACAAGAACGAGAAAACCGATTTACACTCCAAAACTGCGGATATCATGGGGATTCTGAGGAACGAAGCCAAAATTTTCAACTACGGCCGTATTTATGGTGCCGGGGTCAAGTTTGCTACCCAATTGTTGAAACAATGTAACGCTCTGATTGACGATGAAACTGCAGTGGACGTTGCGAAAAAATTGTACGAACGAACGAAAGGCCAACTGACATACACGAAGATTTTCGGCAGGAAGGTGTATCATGGAGGAACCGAATCCGTGATGTTCAATGCACTCGAGTCAATTGCGTATCTTGAAAGTCCCAAAACGCCTGTTTTGGGTGCCTCCATCACGGATGCTTTGACTCAAAAGAATTTAAACAAAAACAACTACCTCACATCCAGAATCAACTGGACGATTCAAAGTAGTGGTGTTGACTATTTGCACCTCTTGATTGTTTCCATGGAGTATTTAATTGAGAAATTCAAGATTGATGCGCGCTTGATGATCACCGTGCATGATGAGTTGAGGTATATGGTGAGAAAGGATCAAAAGCTCCTAGCGGTCATGCTCATGCAAATAAGTAACATTTGGACTAGGGCCATGTTCAGTGAGCAGATGGGCATCAAGGAGTTACCGCAATCCTGTGCATTTTTCTCGGAAGTTGACGTCGACTTCGTGTTGAGAAAAGAGGTTGGCCTTGAGTGTATCACGCCATCTCATCCTGAATCAATTCCACCTGGGGAGTCATTCACGATTCAGAAATTAATGGATACTTGCGATCTAGGAGAACTCCTTGGAGAAAATGCCAGCACTTTGCAAAAGTTTCGTACCCCAAAATTCGAGGAACGCACGCCAGTAATTCTGATGCTTGATGGGGGCCATGACGAAAGTACACGAGTTGCGCGGCTTCGTCTTCAAAATTCTGTAACAAAGAAAGAGTGGACTGAGAGCGTGTGGCAGTATAGGAGGGACGAACGGGCAGCATTGATGTCAATCAGTGCACCAGCAGCAAACAAGGAGAGACTGGGAAAGTCAAGCAAAGAGGTCGTAAAGACCACAAAATCTCGTTCGCGGAAGCAGCTATTCCCCAATATCAGTCCTACTAACCCGAAACTCTTGATTTCGAAGGGCGACGCTGAAAGCGATAAAACAACTGGACTCAGTAATAGGTCGGTAAAAGTGAGGAAAAGGCTTAGAAAGGGCATTGTTGAGGATTTGAGTTTGACCAAAGGCAATGATGAAAATGCAGGAGACGATTTTGACAACTTCAACTTCCCCAATTTTTGGCAGCCACTCAGAGAAAATGAGGATAAGGCTCAAGCAAGAACTAAACCAGCGAACAGATCCCATGTCACGGACACCTCTAGATTTGACTCAAGCAAGCCAGAGGTAAAGTGTGGCTATAAAAATGAGCGCGCGGGACAACTCCATCTATCCGGAGCCGAACAAAGGCGGTCGTGGTCAAGTATTCCGCAACCTTGGGCGTTAAGGAAAACCGCACCTTTGTTCTTAAAGGCAGATTTTAGCGGTAGGAAGGTACCACTTTTTGCTTCACCTAAATCTGTCACAAGCGGAGCAACACTGCCGAAGTCACAAGGCTTGCCTGGAACATCCTCAGTGATCGGCGAACACCTGAGAAGATTCGTGGGTATGATTTCTGGAAATTTGATTGAGAGTCTCAACAGAGGTGACGATGATAATTTTAAACGACGAGGATTTTTGGAACCGGTCATAAAACAACCGTTTGTGCGGGGTCGCCGACGAAAATGATCGACCGTTGATTATCTCCTTGTGATTTCCGCTCCCCAAGATCAGTCTCAAAAGCCCATGGATCAAGACACACTCAAGTCTCACCAAAACAAGATCACTCAATCTATTAGGAGCTTGAGCTATCGCGCGCATGATTATGTCAAACATCAGCAGAGGAATCAAAAGGCATGTCAACTTCATTTGATCAACCCAACGGCATGTGTTGTCAGTTCTCTCTGGAAGAAGCTGGTTCGAAAAGCTTGGAAAGTCTTTTTTACGAGCAGTTTCACTGTTTGGCATCTATGTTCGCACTTTACACAGCTCAAGTCATACAACCCAAATGAGCCTTCAGTGCCAGACGATTCCATGATACATCCCGCGACAGGAGCCAAGCCAAAGACTCAATATTTTTAAAAGAGCAATATAACACTATGCGATAATACTAAATGAGGCAAGTAGAAACTGCTTTCAAGATTTGTTGTAATTGAGCCCAAAGTAATTTATACTCAGCTTAGAGACCGCGCGCTGGATATTTGTAGAAGTAACTACAGGCAGTTCATGAAACAGTGATAATTCCTGGTGCAAAAATTTACGACAACCTTCGCAAGAAAATGCCGTCCCTAGATCATATAATCACGCTTCAAATCCCTTTTGAAAACGACAGTCAGGCCGAGATCGCTCGAAAAACCATTGCAGTCGACCCGGTTTTGAAAGAAAACGAGATATCTGTTGATTTTTCCACAAACGGATTCACCTTGGAGGCTAGATTTGCCGGTGTGAGCGACCGTGTGATTCGGGTTGCTGTTAGCAACGCTATTGATAATATCAAGACTATCATCGAGACTATAGACGAGTTCGATGGAGAGAAAGCAACGATATTTTGATGGAAAGTAATGATAGTTGGGGTTAGTAAATAGAGTGTATCGGCAATAGACTCAAGACTGAGTTCATATGGGTATGACAACACGTCATTGCTCGTTTGGCTACATTGATCTGTCTAGTCGCAATAGGTTTGATTTTGTGACATATTGAGTGTTGATGATCAGAGACGCCGATCTCCCGAGCAAGGTATTACATGATGTCATAATCAGGATGTTATCAAAAATTAACAACTATTTGTGTTGCCTTGACCGCTTACACCCGGTTGAGGTCCGCTCGTTGGCTTGTTATCAATCGTTGGTCGACGATGTTTAATAAAACAAATTTTAAGGCTGAATTTTGAACACTTTACTAGCTGGAAAAGAGCGCTTATCACGACAAAAAAACCTTGTCTAAATCATTAAGCGGAGGTAGTATTGAATTTTCTTGATTCTATGTGCTTCATGGCGTCCATGGTTCATCACGGGAACTTGGACACATTCTTTTTGCTGTCTCACAAAAGCTAATGAGCATTAAAAATATCAGATTCATCAGCATATTCTGATCTTTTTTTTATACGTGTACAAGGTTATTTTCTTTCGAGTTATCATACCTGTTTTGAATTGGTCCTCTGATGATCTCTTCCATGCCCCCACATACTGTCGCACGATGCCTCTGCGCTCACTGACTGATTATCACATGTCTTACGAATAGTCATCTTCCATTGGCCGAGAAATATAAACTCACACGCTAAACCTTCGGATGCTTCGACACTGCAAATCACATATTTCAAGGCGTTCGCTTTTCCAAAAACTCAAAAACGGCCCATTGAGAGAAGAAAAAGATACTCGACACCATGAATACTCTATAACTCCAGAGACTTTCGCATTCAAAGTCTCTCTCGATTCATCCAAAACTTCCGCCAGGACAGATGGAAGCACTGCATTCCGTTCTAAATTACGTGCTGAGAATGGAAAAAGTAAAGCCCAAGAGGAAAAGAAAGGGGCAAACTCTGGCGGAGGATTACCAGATGCTTATCTTTTTCAAGAGGCCAAACCGATGAATTTGTTGAACAAAGTTTTCCGTAGCGCCACGAATTACCCTTTTCGTGAACAAAAGCCACAGGATGTTTTTGACAAGTTTCCCCTGACCAATTCTGCACGGCTCGCTAGATTCAAGCACAGGCCTCGCAAGACGAAGATGCTTGTGTCTGACTTCATCGAGGACTCTCTATACAATCCGAATTATGGGTATTTCTCTAAGGAAGTGGAAATTTTTCACACCGATAAGCCATTTGATTATAACAATATCGAGGACGTCGATCACTTCATGAAGGAGTGGGAAACCGCTTATTCGAAATATGATCACAACCCAGAAAGTACACAAGTTTCTGAGTCGGGGACTACTCAAGTATCTATATTCGAGAAAGAGCCCACACTCGTTCCAAAGCCGTCTGACTCTAAAATGGCGAAATACGCAAAAATCGTGAGGACACAAGATGTGGTTGTGGCCAATGATGTCCCGCAGTCAAAGAAGTCCATTCAATTGTGGCACACTCCAACAGAGCTTTTCTCACCTCACTATGGAGAAGCCTTGGCCAGATATGTCATCGTCAACTACAAGCTTAACGGGAGTTACCCGTATGAAGATTTGATCATCTATGAAATGGGAGGCGGAAACGGGACGCTCATGTGCAACATCTTGAGTTATATCAAGAAAGCTGAGCCTGACATCTATGCCCGCACGCAGTATAAGATTATTGAAATATCTTCTCAGTTGGCGGTGAAGCAATTTTCCCAGGCGCTAAATCAAAAACTTACTTCAAGAGGATTGGACTCGCATAAATTAGAGATTATTAACAAGTCCATTTTCAAATGGGACACCACCGTTGATCAGCCATGTTTCTTTATTGCTTTGGAAGTGTTCGATAATTTCGCGCATGATATCGTGCGGTACGACGCTACCACTGGCGAGCCTTATGAAGGGCATGTACTCATTGATGAAGAAGGTGATTTCTTCCAGTTTTACACACCACAATTGAGTCTGTATACTGAAGCCTTCCTCCATTTGCGTGAAAATGGCGAGTTTCCTGTTTTGCCGCAGGTGGACAGCATTTATGGCAATGTGAAAAAGATTCAGAGTATGTTGCCGTATATCACCGATAAAGATCGAATACATCCTCTTCTTCACTCGGCGCGAAAGTTGAGGTGGGTGAACAGGCTTTTCCCCTTGAAAGATAACTTGACACCAGGAGAATTCATACCTACGCGGCTCTTGCATTTCTTTCAGGTCCTCAAGTATAGGTTTCCTCACCATTCCCTCATCAGTTCCGATTTCCACAGCTTGTCAAATACCATACCTGGATATTATAATGCACCAGTGGTCCAGACAGTCATCAAGGATCAAATGGTAGATGTGACTACTCATTTATGTCACCAAGGATACTTTGACATTATGTTCCCCACAGATTTTAACCTCGCTTGTGATTTGTACAAAAAGTGCACTGGGAAATTAGCGAAAGTGGAGCTGCATAGGGAGTTTCTTCACCAATGGGCTGATGTGGAAGCAACAACAACAAAGAAGGGAGAGAATCCAATGCTAGACTTCTACAAAAATGTGAGCTTTATGACCAGCTGATGCCAACTGCACAAAAAAATTCAGGGTTTCCCAAGTTGTGGCGTTAGTACAATTTCCAACTGCATCCACATGAATTGCACTTTGAATTATGACCGGAAATACTTGATAGCAAGCGCATATATCTCCAATCACGACTTTCGAGTTCACTCGATCCATACACGGAGAACAGATGCAATTTTGACGAATCCATTCATTGCCGAGTCGAATGCTGTTTGGCTCATATGCTTAAACCCCTGGACCATTTTGTCTAATGAGCTTTCTCCCCACACCTCGAAGGTTGAGCGAACATTGACGACTTGCTCACAGAAGTGATCGATTGAAGATATGATGCGGCTCCTCACTTCAGATACTCCATTACATATCATTTCGACCACTAACTCGGTCGACGCAGGCTTCACTGTGGGTTGGAGAGGCTGCGAAATCTCAAGAAACAACAAGCACTTCATTGCCCCGAAAGCATTCATGGCATCTAGTGCGAAACCCACGCCAATACCCACTGAGAATGAGCACAAGATCCATAGTGCCTCGCGATTGGCGTCCACGAAATTAGCGACGCTGCTATCACAGCCGTAACATGCCACGTGTCTCCTCAACGAGCCAGTGAGGTGAGTCAAGCGAGTCAAGCCTGGGGAAAGACGAAGGGGATCTACATTGTAAGACTCAGATGTGACTGTCAACTCTTGGCAAGCACTTTGCCCCAATGATTTGTAACTAGGCTTTCCCTGTAAATATCTGAACCCCGACGAGCAAAGGTGGCTTTCAACGCCGTAGGTCTTCATAGATTCCTCTCCTTGATTGAGACCAGCTGAGATCTTAAAATTCGATCTGTAGTTTTCCAATTCCGTCGAAGTGATTCCCTTTAATCTATTCAAGAATTGCTTGTCTTGCAAATTTGTACACTTGATAGTTTGACTAGGTTTCAAGCAACGAATAATTTCAAAAAGAGCTTCAAAGTAGTTGGAGTTCAAAATGTTAACCACCACGAGCATGGGTAGCGATGTATCTTCTGTATGTGTGTCCACCATTGAGGATGTGAGATCCGAAATCGATTTGCACCCATCATTAATGATGATGAGTAGATCACAGCTTCGAGCCACTGATATAATGTCCTCCAGGGGGGATTTTGCTAAAGGAACGTGGGAAATTGAAAAACGTAAAGTTGTGGGTCTTGGAATATTATGAAGGAAATCAACTAATCCATCAACTTCACTTTTCGCAACACTCTCTGAACTTATTATCATAAGTCGAGGATTTCCTATTTCATCAAAGAGTGACATTTTAGGCATTATGAACGTCTGCAGCAGATCTGTTCGCACTGATGTGCGCCGATGTGAGTAGCTGGAACTGCTCCCATATCCTTCATGTTCCATGAACAGTTTCTGAGGCATGTTTGTCTCTGAGGCGCCACTGTCATCGTCGGCTTCATCTTCTTCGTCTGTTTCAAAAAGTAAAACCTTTGGCGAAACTTGCTGACTGAAAGAGGGCACAAGAACTAGAGACTCGAAATGGCCATCCTCGTCAGAAGAATTGGATAGGATAGAAGCACTTGTCGGACGTGATTGACTTAAAGTGAAAGGTGACGGGATTCGCATCAGCTTAGTTGTGTCACGCAAAGAAGGCAAGTGAATCGACTGCCATGACAGAAATGATGCTGACGGTTCATCAAGTAAAGGAGACATGAGCGCCCTTGATCCCACTTTCTGCAAGCTTCTCTCATTTTCTTGATGTGGCAATGCTTGATCCAGGGACTTCGATTCCTCTTTCGCCGACGAAATCGAGAGTTGTGCCAGAAGAGAATGTGGCAAAGACAGTGGCAGATATGGGGGCAGCGCGCATTCAAGAAGGGGGTCTGTGAGCGTGTTGTAAATCGAGTGGTGGGAGGAAAGGAGTCTGCGAATAGCCGCCGACGATTCTGGAATCCAGGACTGATCCTGACTCATTAAATGGCTGTAAAAAACTGATCAACTTGTGCAAAGATGCGTAAAACTGCTCTTATTTTTGTGATCACTGAATACGATTTCTCTGGAGCAGGCCTGATAAGCTGATAGCGCGCGATAAGGAAAGTCACACGGCTGCTTTGACGCGTATTTGTGGGTCAAGTAGCTGAAGGTGATTTTGCAACAATTAAGATCAGGGGCAGGAATCCGATTCTTGATATCAAGGCTATCGTGGAATTCCCTTAAACTTTGATTATCACCAAGCTAGAGAACGAAAATGGTGCGTTTGAGTTCAGAATTGAGACTTGGCGGCATGAGACGTGAGTGATGGTGGCAAGGAGGGGAGCAATTACTCAAGTCACGTGGCCCTGCCTAACGCGCAATTCACTCATAATGCGTGAGATCAGGCAATGCTCCACAACTAGTATCCGTTTCGAAATTTGGAGTTTATGGCCGAGGCTCTTGAAGGAAGAAAGTTTGATAATCACAACCGTTCTTCCTAGGCTGCTTTTTAAATATAACATTTTTTTTTTGAAAGCATAGAAGCCCCGATTGCGTGAATTGGGTATTTTTTGGTCCCCCTCAATCTAGGGTTCCCCACACTTTGATCACGCCTGATATGATGCTAGTCTAATTGAAGTACACATTGTCATATCGTATGAGAAATAGATTTAAACTTTTGATTGAAAAAAATAAAGACTACAAATATTGTATTTCGAGTAGATCTTTCAAAGTGATTGTGGTACAATCATGAGAGAAAAAGACTTGTTACTAAGGCCCTCTTGTCCAAGCATTGCGCAATCGTGCTTGTATAAATCGACTTAATAAGGCTCTTTTCTTACGGCTTTGGGCACTCAGAGGCAGAACTTATCCAGAATCCTAATATTTGGCACATTCATCCGAGATTGGAAAGGCTAAAGAGGACGCTCACAAAATTCGTGATGCAAGCCGCAGTGAATGCACCACACAAATTGCACGACGACTTGGCCCAGCAAGCACCCAAGACTACAGACAAGACAACAGATTCAATTAGCAATCTTCCCTCAGAAAAACCAATTCTAAACTAAGTCATAAAGAAATCAAATGATGGCGCCCCAGCCTCAAGATCATTGAGAATCTGGCTCATGCTCACCTGAATTTCGACGGCCTTATCGCAAATTGAGGCTGTGCAGTAGTCACTAAAATCACAAGGTGCAAGAAAATCTGGGGTCGTTTTTGATAGCGGTACGAACGGCGCAGACAAAAAAAAAAGCATTGATAATGCGAGGCTGTGCACCACGATACATATCAAAAGCCTCCTTTTTTGCCCATCTTGAAAATCACAAAAAAAAACAGGAGTAAATTAATGTCTGTATTGCTGCCCCCTCCGTACACCGCTGAAACAGCCAAAGCTGGTCTGAGCCAGGCTTCAAGACAATGGAATGTGCCTCGCGCAATCACCACCACCCTGATTCCTGAGTCACAGTTGGCAGCATTGAAAGGGTATGATATAATATACCTTGTCGATGATAGTACCCTGATGACATGGCGAGAAAAAAACTCGGGAATAGTACCGTGGCCCAGTGCGCGCGACGCCTTGGTATCATTCAGTAACTTATGTTGTGAGTGGGACGACGATGGCCAGGATTTGTATTTCATTAACCAATCTGAGGCGTATTTGGGCTGCTCTCCTGAGCAAATAGCGCAAGCGTTCGACAGGAAGGCCCCTGCGGGGCTGACCAATATGGGCCGTAGACTTCAACAAGTTGCTTACGAGTACTTTAGAGATTACGATCCAGTAAAGACAAAACCAGTGAATGTCATAGCAATCACAGATGGTGAGTTCACCGATGATGTGGAGACCGTTGTGCGCTGGATTGTTAAAAACTTGGAAAAGAAAAATGCGCTCGCCAACTCGTTTGGAATACAATTTGTGCAAATCGGAGCTGACCTGAAGGCCAAGCGTCATCTTGAGTATTTGGATGACAATCTCACCGATCTTCCGCAAGATATAGTTGATACTGTCCCATGGATTGAAAGCAAAGTGGATGGTAGAGGCTTTGATGGAACTTATCTTTTAAAAGCTGTATGTGGTGCCATCAACAAGAAACTAGATAACAACGACTTGAACCTCCGAAATGATAGTAACGGTAGAAAGGAAAAGCCAGTAAAAGCAACAAAAAAGCTGGGAGTACTCCGCAGATTGTTTGGGAAATCTTGAGGCGGTATGACTGGAGTGGGTTCAGTTTCCAAAAACAAAAATCGTGAAAGTCTAAGAGAGGCGCAATCTCTTCAGGGAGCAAATTTTTTGATGAATAGTCAATGTCAGATATCAATGTAGCAGTGAAGCGCGTAGTGGCGTCTTTACGCGCGTACGTCAACATTATTCGTAATGCCAAAAAGTCCACAAGTCCTTGGACTCGTTGAAGTTCAAGTCCCGCTCTTGAGTTAAAAATTTCGAAATTCTTTGGCAGTGGCAGATTAAAAAACAGTCGGTAAAGATCCAGTTAATTCGCAAAGCTCAGAGCATTAATGTGAACAATGAAAGAGTGTTCAAATATGACTTTTTTTTTTCTCTCGAAATCGATAGTGATGACAGCTTTTTAATATTGCAGTGTTGGCTGGATGACGATCTTCATTATTGTATGCCGAGTTAAATCATCATAAGGAGAAGAGATGAAATTCAGAGGATCTGCGCACTTCTTTGCGTTACTTTATCTTTCCGAAGCTATCATTAAAATTTTGAAAGTTCCTAGATGCCTAAGTGGCTGTCAGCCTTCCTAATCTTGTTTGCCCTTATCGACGATACCGTGTGCTCTTAAAGTCCGAGATGTCAAGGCATTCGACATTGTGGTTGCGTAACCAACCCAGAAAGCCTTGAGATCGACTCGCGGACGACCATTCATACATATGTACACAAGCAGAGCAAGCTCGAAATCTACCTTTTGGCTTGACCAAAAAACAAACTCTCATTATTTAATAGGTCTATCCCGTTTTCATGAAATGTGACATGAGCACGGGAAAATAGGCCAGCTTCTCTTCGAACATGTTGGGTTGTACACGACCCCTATCGTGTATTTCCCACACTGAATGTAGCCCACCACTAAATATATATATATGTGCCAGATAATATAAGAAGCTGTCGTGAACACTTTCTTCACTCGAAACACTTGTAAAAACCTACCATCATATTTTCCTTATATTATCCAAACTTCGTCACAACAAACATGAAGTCTGACCAATATCGCGCACTAGACGCAGACTAGGCACGGCACATAGAATTCCAGATCTGCCCAAGTAACAAAACACTCTTCTACCCTCTACTCCTCTGCGCAGCATGGTCGACGATAAGTACATCGGACTTGCGCTTGCCATGGCACTGTCGCTCGCCATCGGCACCTCATTCATTATCACGAAAAAGGGCCTCATGGCCACAGCAGCTAATACAGGCGCAGATAATGCCACGGGCCATCAATACTTACAAAACCCGATTTGGTGGGCTGGGATAGTGACGATGGCAGTGGGCGAGGTAGCCAATTTCGCAGCATATACATTTGCACCTGCCATTCTTGTCACGCCTCTCGGTGCTCTTTCGGTGATTATCGGTGCCGTTTTAGCGTCGGTGTTCCTAAAAGAAGAATTGGGCACCTTGGGCAAAATGGGGTGCGCCATCTGCCTCATGGGCTCGGTGATTATTGTGCTCCACGCACCCGCAGATGCCGATATAGCCACCGTCGACGAGCTTCTCACACGTGCAACACGTCCTGGGTTCTTATTTTACGTGTTTATCGTGGCTGCTTACTCGCTCTTTACTATTTATAAAATTGTGCCCAAGTACGGACACACAAACCCTATGATATACATTCTGATTTGCTCTAGTGTTGGTCTGATTTCTGTGATGGCAATCAAGGCGTTTGGAATAGCATTAAAATTGACCTTCGCCGGAAACAATCAATTTTCGCATGCTTCAACCTATGTGTTCATTGCAATCGTGGTACTTTGTATCGTGACGCAAATGAACTACTTCAACAAGGCGTTGGACCAGTTTGACACTTCTATTGTGAACCCGCTCTACTATGTGACGTTCACCACGTGCACGCTCGCGGCTTCATTTGTGCTTTTTCAAGGTTTCAACACATCTTCGGCCGTCAACATCATCCTGTTGTTGATGGGTTTCCTTATCATTTTCTCGGGCGTATACTTGCTCAATATTCTGCGCAAGACTCCAGAGGGCTTTGACAAGGAGATATTTGGCGTTCACACAGGCAAGGACATGGGCCCCATGGACAACGGTGTGGGAGGGTTTTCGTCGATGCGCCGCTCAATGCAGCTTTCCCGTGCGGACTATGACGCTGAGGAGACGATAGGCTTGCGTCGTATCGACTCTTTCGATATTTCTGATGACGAATCTGACACTCGCCACAGACACTTATAGAAGGGGCTGGTGAAGACTTATCGAGGGGGCAACTTTAAGATTCTAAAATGGTACGCTCTTTTATGAGTCTCTTATTTGATGAGGGGTATGTCTCTGTCGTTTCTAAATCTACATGTGTACCTGGCGAGTCCCCATTAAAGATTTAAAGGTCGCAAGTAAATGCTTTGAGATCTTTCAAGACAGTACTGCTGGGAAATGCTGGCACAATTTCCAAAGCATGAAACAGATATATTGAGAGTGCCGAGGGGGACAGGCCGTCTTATTGAGAGTGTCAAACAACAAGAAGGTTTAAAAGCAAACTTCCAATCCTGCCAATCGAAAGTCGTCATAGACCTTGTAGACAGTGTCATTATGAGGGTAGCCCGACTCAAAATGGGTGGCTTCTCACAAATTAACAATACTCATTTATCCCTTCCTGCATTCTTAATCTTAATTATCGCACTGTGAGTCTGTGATGCATCCTCAGCGCTCACTCTACGTTAGTACCTGCAGGCTTTATCAGTGTTTTAGGCAAGAGAGGCCAATAGCGCAGCATCGTACGAGGAGACTACTGATGCAATTTTCTGCGAAACTTCATTAGTCTCACCTTCAATTTGCACGCATGGGCGCAAACTTATCTTTACTTGCGCCTAACGCCCATACGGTGGCAGTGCGATCATATGTTGATGTGCTTCCTAGCTTGAGGTTCCTCGAGGAGGTGAACAACACGCGGTTTCTCAAGACGATTCGGGCCTATGACACCACCACAGGCGTACTCGTGGTGATCAAAATTTTCATCAAACCGCCTCAAGTGGCCATACGCTTACATGATACGACTGAACTTTTAGCCAAGGAGGCTACGCTTTTGGCTCAATATGCAAATTTATTGGCCTATCGTAAAATTATTGAAACAGACTCAGCGGGCTACCTCGTGAGACAAATGTTACAAACGAACCTTTATGACCGTCTCTCGCTCCGTCCATTTTTGGTGTCTGCTGAAAAGCGCTGGCTCGTGTTTCAGCTGCTCAAAACGATGGAATTGCTCCATGACCATCTTAATATTTGTCACGGCGATATCAAGACAGAAAATTTTCTAGTTACCAGTTCTAACTGGCTTGTTCTTGCAGACTTTGCGCAACATACCAAGCCAGCTTATCTCCCGGATGACAATCCAAGTGAATTTGTATTTTATTTCGACAGCTCCAATCGCCGTGCATGCTATGTGGCGCCCGAACGATTCTACAACAAACTGAGCCCGCTAATACCATCTGAAGACCGTCAAAAGTGGAAGTTGGAACCTTCTTCAGATTTGTTTTCGCTCGGATGTGTGATTGCCGAGCTCTACATGGACGGAGAACCACCATTCACGCTCTCTGATTTGTACAGGTACAAGAAAGGAAGCCAGGGGCCAAATCTTTCTGGGATATCCGACCCACATGTCCAAAACATGACAAAAAACTTACTATCAATAAACCCCGACAAACGGAAGTCTGCGCTGGAAACATTAAACCTCTACCGGGATACTTTCTTCCCCGGTTACTTTTATGATTTCTTATATGGCTTCATGAGTCATTTGAACACGTCGGAAAACTTCTTAATCGACAAAAATGACGATAACATGACACCCAGTGACTTGCGGATTGAAAAAATACATTCGTCCTTTGATGAAATAGTGGATGCACTCGACTTCATATATCCCGACACTATTTCCTCAAAACACGACCAGGCATTTCCATACTTGAGGCTCAATCTCAAGGGCATGCCAAAAAATCATACAATAAAATCGTTCTCCAGCTATACTGGCTCAAAGGATGCATTTGAAAAGAGTCAACAGGGAGCATTGATCTTGCTAGATACGATCTTTTCTTTGGTGAAGACCGTGAGACGCCCTGCTAATAAGATCAAAGCTTGTGAGCTCATTTTGGCGCTCTCAGAGCATGTTGCCGACGAGACGAAATTGGACCGATCATTACCGTACTTGGTTAGCTTTCTTGATGAATTTATTGAGATCGCGTCTCAAAAGTCCAATTCCGTCCAGCCTGATCCGGTGAATTTCGCGGTATCACCGGCATTTTCCTCTAGCGTCGCCAGCTTTGTGCTTGTTGCAGTGACTAACCTTTTGGCCAGCTGCTCCAGTATAAACGCATTCAACGCTCACGTGTTTCCAGACTACATCTATCCGAAACTCAAGAGTCTTGCTTTTCTCAATTGTTCATTCAAAGAAGAGTTGAACCACGTTAAGTCGACTTTATCTACATGCCTCCCACATTTGACAGAAATCACTGAGAGATTCATGATGTTTGCCTCGGACATGCCTGGCAAAAGAGATGAATTAGACAATGATACTGAGCTAGTCATTAGCGTTGTCAAGATTCGCTGTGAGAATGACGTCAAGGATCTCACTGAGGCGCTTTTGACAGACCCGAACGTTAACGTCAGGATAAGATTGCTTGCCAACATTCTACCTGTCTGTCAGTACTTCGGGGTCGACAAGACAAATGACATTATTTTGCCACACTTGATTACGTACCTAAATGATCCGAGCTTCCACCTTCGCCTCGCGTTTCTTTCGGCCGTTAAAAGTGTGGGAAGCTTTATTGGTGCTTTAGCGTTCGAGCAATACCTTCTTCCCTTATTGATCCAAACACTAGTGGATCACGAACCATTTATTGTGCTCAAAATATTGGAGGTCTTCAATTTCTTTGTGAAGGAGCGCCTCATCAATCTGAAATCCCAATTCAATGCACTCTCAATATACAAAGAGCTACTTATCAGCACACTCACGCTAGTAGTGCAACCAAATGAATGGATCAGGCAATCGGTCATATGTCTCGTCTTATCCATTTCGGATAACATGCTGAATGCAGACAGATTTTGTTTCCTTTATCCGCTCATCAAGACTTACTTATCTTATGACATCTCGCAAATCACGTGGAAATCCTTATACCCGTGCTTGGCAAGGCCAGTGTCACGGCAAATTTTCGACATGTCAATGACATGGCTCGCCAGTTCAGCAGGCAAATCTTTGTTCTGGAAGGATTCTGCAACCTCAATTTTCAGAAGCAAGGGAAAGAGAAACCTTGTAACTTTCTCTAAAGATATGGGGAAGTCGATATATATTCCCAGAATTTCATCTAACGGTGTACCGCCAAGAGAACGCAAAGCTATAGCAGACACGTCTCTATCTCATACGGATAAACAATGGATCTTTAAATTGAAGTCGATAGGTATGGAAGAATCCAATTTATGGAAAATATCTTTTTTGCGACTGTATTTGACAGGGCTCAATCGATCTGCGGCATACACCGAAACTGGCGATTACCGAGATTTTGAGCTATCGTCGAGAATCAATCTTTCCCCCTTCAACATTTTTTGCGATGTGAAGTATAAATCGGAAGCCTTGAGTAGCCAGCAACGAGGAAAGGTTCTCAACTTGAGTGCACCGGAGAGCAATTTTGAGGGAAGTATTACTGGCAGCATAACTGGCACTTTAGCATTCTCACATAGTGCCAAAGCAAAAGCGTCCTTACAAACAAACGAGTCCAACATATTTGCGGAAATGAATTCCACCCAAGACGAATTTGCGTCAAGAACTCAACATCGCCACCTTCATCATGACTCACGGCAGAAAGAAGGCAAAAACGCATTCCACAAGATAGTTTCCATGACCGATGAGACCATCATATCAGTTCTTGTGCAGCATAATTTCGAAGGAAGCAATCCACATGTTTTTGCATACCTCCATTCGATTGACTTTAGACCGTTAGTTGACGATTTCCCAGAGTTTGGGCCGATTTGTACAGAGAATCGTGGAAATTTTCAACAACAGTCCACAATGATACACGGCACCCAAGTTGCACATGTGAATACTAGCTCTACATCAGAGTCAATCCAATCGATCACAAAAGTAGTATTGTGCCCGTCGTCTGAGTTCATAATCACTGGCTCAGAAAGTGGTCATCTCAAAGTGTGGGACACGTCTAAGATGGAAACCATCTCGGCGAAAACTGCATCTCTTTTCGTCGACTTGGCATTCGAAATCACTGAAATCACATTCTTACCCTGCCGCATGGCGTTTGCCGTGGCCACCAAGGATGGACTTATTCGCATTTTCCAAGTTCAGGTGGTAAGAGGGAAAACGCGCAAGATCATCAAGTATTCTAAGTTGGCGATGGTAAGACAGTTCAGGATTGAAAAAGGCAACGCAAGATCTCTCTCGTTTACTCTATCAGGTTCGCAAGAGCTTTTGGTGGCAGTGACAAGCATGTCTCAAATTATGGCATTTGATATAATCACGGCTAAAAAGGCCTTCGACTTTCAGAACCCACCTCAATATGGTGTGGCTAATACATTTATTGTTTCTAAGAATAGTTCTTGGCTTCTCTTAGGCACTTCCGAGGGTGTCTTGTGCTTTTGGGACTTGAGGTTTGGGTTGCACCTCAGATCCGCGAAAGTTACATCGAGTCAACAAGACGCTAGAAATGTGGAGATAAAGAAATTGGTCTTGATCCTTCTGAACCCAAAATCAGATGAAGACGTGGAATGTTTTGCAATGATAGGAGGTGTTAACCAGAAAGACGTGACTGTTTGGGAAATCCCATCGTTCGAGTGCCGGGACATCTACTGCGCCCACCAAGAGCTCCCGAAGGCGAGAAGATATTCGCTACAAGAGGTCAATCATCCGACAGACATACCGTCAGTGAACACTTCGCAGCTCTTCTCGTTGGACTTTGAAGATGCTTCCAGCTACTCGAATAACACTCTCATTTACGCGTGCCTAGCAGTTAATGGCACGACCGCAGACAGATATCTTGTTTCGTCAACCAGTGACAATAGAATCTTGCTATGGAATGTCGGTGCCGTCAACAAGTCTATCCTGTTACTAGGTTTTCGAGATGCCAATTATACGAGCAGTGCTATTGATCTGAAATTGATCATACACTATGAAAAATTGGCTTCCAGCACGAAAACATGTACTCCAAACGGAAATGGCTCCACTTGTGCCACTATAACTAATATTGCTATCGTGACATCTCCATACGCCATGTTAGTGACTGGGGAAAGTGATGGTTCAATACGTGTTTACAAGTAAGAGATTGCCATACAGCTAGGAAATAGGATGCGTTTACAATCGGCAAACATGTCATGATTCAAATATTTTAGAATTTTGGGACTTTCACAGGGTCGATTCACACAATACTCATGGAATTCCGATATGCGCAACCCGAGCAGCAGACCCTGCGTCAACAATTGTCACTAACGATGGACTACAAATCGGAAGTGCACAAGTGTTTTCCGAGATATCAGTGACAAATCATGCGCAACACCTAGCATATGAGATATCCGAGTGAGGTGAAAGTTTTTTTTGAGCACAATAATGAGAAGCAATATTGAGCTTGAAGGCTGTTTCAACCTTCCACACACAATCGTGTGCACATGCGAGGCGCGCGCAAGTTGAGTGGTGTGCTACACCAATTGCCCCGTGAGAACAAGCCGAAAATAATTATTTGCAGCCCAAAAAGTACACTAAAAATGCCTTTTGACGATACATTAGGAATGGAGATTGCCCTTGAAGAGGCAAGGAAAAGCAGAGCTGAGGGCGGGATTCCTATCGGAGGGGCGCTCATTCATGAGGACGGACGAATTTTGGGCCGTGGGCACAATATGCGGATTCAAAACGGCTCCGCAACTTTGCATGGCGAGATCGCCACGCTAGAGAACGCTGGCCGCTTGCCTGGATCAGTGTATAAACACTGTACCATGTATACGACTTTATCCCCGTGTGACATGTGCTCGGGTGCCTGTATCTTGTATGGTGTTAAGAGAGTAGTGTGGGGAGAGAATGAGACCTTGGTCGGGGCCGAAGATTTACTCAAAGAGAGAGGAGTTGAGTGTGTGAATTTGCAAAACGCCGAGTGCAGAAAGCTCATGCTGGGATTTATCAAGGAAAGACCAGAGGATTGGGCCGAAGACATAGGAGAGTAATGAATTTGATCAGTGACTAAATTAGGAGTTTATAAAGGGGTTGGGTGTTTTGATTGATTGATGAATGAACGAGTAGAATATAAAGCTTATTGTAGTGAGAGTCCAAAAGATATACAACAACCCAAGGTTTTATCTTCGTCTGACATGGACTGAGCGTTTTCTCAAGAGACCACAAGTGTGACCATTACTGCTCTCTGAGACTAAAATAGTTCGTAAGATACTGTTTGAGGAAAGACATAGGGAATCCGTGAACTTCAGGTTTGTGGAGGAGTGGCAGCTTGACACTAATATCATATCGACCTGAACTTGCTTTTTTTTAGCTCTATGATGATAGCAAAATGAGAGGACTCTGAAGACAAATCAAAACACTTTGGCTTGAATGATCATCCGAATTATCTTCAATTTGAAACATTAGTTTATCTAGACTGAAGTGAAATACAAAACCAACAATTTTGGTTCGATCTTACATTTCTGTTGCTTTATAATTACAGTCGTAGTTTATGCTGCGTCAAGCCAGCCTTCAAAGCTCGCGCGCAACCCCACGTTGCAGTCAAGAGATGCCAAAAGCTGCTTCATTACTGCCTTCCACTGGAAGAACAACCGAACACTGTACCAGTAGATCAGACGTCTTCATTTATACGAGTTTGATCGAACAAATTCATATTCTTCGATCTAAGATTCATTGGCGGTGAACGAAATACCTTACGGTGTACAAAGAAAGCGACCCATTACCAGACGCACAATGGATCAGATCTCTGAGCGTGCATTTGCGGATCTCCCAGTCATCGCAACCGCTAGCGAAAATTCGTCAGTACTCACCGTGGTGCTTGATCTAAGTCCCCGCGCTTGGTTTGCGATCAAATTCCAAATTTCCATTCAAGAAATAGTCAAAGCACTCTTGGTCTTTCTCAATGCTCATTTGGCGTTGAACAATAGCAATCAAGTCGCTGTCATTGCATCACTGCTGCGGGGTAGCCGCTTCCTACACCCAAGTACACGTCAGAACGACGATGAATCAGACGAAATTGCCGATAACAGCGACAAGACCGCTTCAAAACACGCACACTCCCTCGTAAATGAAGGTATGTACCGCCAGTTTCGTGTGGTAGATACCGCAGTACTTCTGGAGCTCAACGAAGAGCTCAGTGAGCTTGCAGCGTCTCATGACACAAATATTGAGCAATCTACTCTCGCAGGTGCGTTGCTGATGGCACTTACATACACAAATAGAATGCTCCGTTTTGATGCAACCATCGCCACGACCAAGGCACTGGCTATAAATGCTACTGCATCTTCGGATCAAACAGCACAAACGGGAAGTGCACTGTCTTCGCTGATGGATGCGCGGGTGCTCGTGGTCTCTGCAAGTGACGCTCTAGAATCTAGTTATATTGCGATTATGAACGCGATATTCGCCGCTCAGAAGATGCGTGTACCAATAGATATTGCTCAGCTTGGTCCACGGGCTTCGCCTTACCTACAACAGGCAGCAGATGCCACGCGGGGGGTATTCTTGCACGTGACAGAGCCGAAAGGGCTCGTACAGACACTAGCTACTGCATACTTCGTCGAGCCTAGCCTTCGTGAAATAGTGGTGCTACCAACGAGCGCCAATGTTGACTATAAGGCCAGCTGTTTTGTCACGGGGCGACCCGTGGATGTGGGTTACGTTTGTTCTGTGTGCCTATGTATATTGAGCATGGTTCCCGAGCTGGGCGCGTGTCCTACGTGCAAGTCCCTATTTGATGAGTCCCTTATAGCCAAGCTTCGAAAGGGACCGGTTATCGCGCGCAAAAAGCGGAAGTTAGTGGAAGGAGAGCAGACAGGGGGAGAGAATGCAGCGAATAAAGCTTGAGGGGATAACTGATGATATATAAAAGGATGCTATGGTGAATGCTTTGAAGTTAGACGGGCCAGACAGAACAGACGGATGTTTAAGAATTTACAGCTCTGATAGAAACACACTCTATGCTAAACTACAAACCCAGAACGCAAACTACGGGACGTCAAATCGAAAGCATGGCCCCATGCAATATGAGATGTTCATGTAGACACAACCATGTTTATCAAGGCTTTTGTGTCAACTTCATCAACTTGTAAATTATGCATCTGCGATTGAAATTTAATTTTGCATGAATCTGAAATTCAGTTTTGTGTCCCCTGGTCTTAGAAGTTTGTCTCCTTTACACAAATTTGAGCTTGATCAAAATTTTCCTTTTTCCTTTTAGGTCTCAAGAATTCGTAACGTTCTAATTATATCTGGAGAACCCAATGCACTGTCGAAAAGATCAAATCAAGAATTAGTTAATTCATCATAAAAGTCGCGGCGCAATGACGCTACTTCGGTGGATCTGGTGACCTGCTCAGGCTTTCGATAGCAAAGCACATTCAGGAGCGACTCTCTAAGTAGACGATCAAAAAGTCTCACAATAATAAGGTAAATAAAATTGATAATCATTCGAATTAATACGCTTAGCTTGAATCCAATTTCTATCTGCCTTTCCGCCACCAGTTATTCAAACATCTATAAACTTGCTGAGGAGATCCACCCTCTTTTCTTATTCCCATACTCCCTTCAGTCTTTTGAAAATCCATGTGTATACAAGCAAACTCAAAGGTCACACAAGAGCCACGAAAATTGTCTAGCTTCACGCAAATATTCGCTTCCGCAATGCCTTCTCCTGATATGTGCACGGCAGCTACAATTGTAGGATCTCAGTGACTTACTATAGACATTTGATATCATTTCTGAGGAAATAAAGGGTCTTATAATGCACATGAATAACACGTGCGCAAACAAGAGCATACATTATATGAGCGGTTGCTTTTATTCAACTTTGTCGAATTGATATCTATCAAATGTGCATCTGACTGCAAATTTCTGTTTTGGCGCACCACAATATAGTCACTTGACCTTAGTCACATGACCAGTCTTGATTGTTAATTTGTGGCTCTCCCGAGAGGTATAACTGCACCTGGGTCAGCAAATTCAACCAAACTCCTATGTGTAAAAGAGCCGTGGAAAGGTACAACAATGAGCCAAAAAGAGCAAAACAACTCTCCGCTACGTATACACAGGGCCCATTAGATGAGATTTTTGGGCAACACCTGGCCTTTCCAAGTGATAGTGCGGCCCGTTCAGATGAAGTGTCCGAGGTGTACCAGTATTTGGCTTCTGTGAGAAAGGAAGCTGAAAATGATCGCGTGTTTGACTTCATTGAAACCAAATCAAGAGCGCAAAGTTCAATTCTACCGGAGAGTTTACTACAACGGACAAGGATAGGAGTCTCGATTCTAACCGAAGATTATAAGGCTAAGATTATGGAACGCCTTTATTCGAGTAAACAAAAAGCTAAGAAATTGCTTCTAAATTCTGACACTGTTGTTTCATTTGATCACATCGACTTCTCAAATGCTGCAGATTTTGACACGGATGAAGCAATGCACAATAATGAAGAAGATTTGAGTGTCTTGGAGGACTCATCATGCGGGAGCGGATCTGTTCACGTTCACACAGATATCTCAAGCGCTGACTTGATAGAACAATTCACGGAAGTCCCAAATCAAGAATATAATTCAGAGAGTCATGAAACACAAATCGCACCCAAAAGTATGATGATTCCGGAATCAGCTGCAAAATGGCGACAAATAGTATTCTCCACCCAGCCGCCGCCTCAGAAGTTCTTTCAGGAGATATTGGAGCACCCGACCGCAATCAAACTAATAGTTTATTACACTAAATGGCTACTGGCTTCGGTCCCGGATACCCTCATCGAGTGGATTTTTGCCACTTTCGTGCGCTTAGACAATGCTTTAGACCATCAAGAAGTAGCAATATTACGCGCTCTTGGATTAAAGGCCAGAAAGCTAAAGGCAAAATTCTGCGAAGCTGCTGCAGAGGGAATTGAAATATCTGAGGTTACTATTCTGTGTATGGATATGATCTTGGCTGTGGTGTCTCAGTACTACGGGCAAAAGGATCTCCTACTGGCGACTTTCAGGCCTTGAAAGAGAGTTTAAAGAGGCGTTGGAAACAACAATCTTGGATGTCGCTGCACCTGGTTTAGGAAAAACGGGAACGTTTCGAAGAAAGGTATCCAGATATTCTTTGCTGTAACGCCAATCGATCAGTCGTGCTTCTGAATAAAGATACTTCTTCTCAAATGGAACGCGTGATCAGCTACTCAGGGTTTCTCCTAGTTTACTAAAGGGATACCTGGTTGCACACCGTAATCAAGCTTCAGTTTAATCGTGCACTTACAATAAGCTGGAAACATTCAACTTTCTATTATGATGTTCAATATTTGCTAAGTGTCCAGCCACTCAGATGTATAATCGCCTCGAAATTAGAACAAAATGGCACCAGCAATGGCAAGGGCACCCGCGGCAAAACCGGCTTGCGCGGCAGCGCCCTCATAAGACGTGACCGAAGCCGAAGTATTGTTGCAGGCATGATCAGCACAAGAAGTGATAGTCACCAAAGTGGAGTGCACATCAGTCACAGTGCTGCTTTCCACACCGGGGGCCTCAGTGATAGAGATCTTCTCGACTTCAGAAGATGAAGTTTGAGTTTCTGAAGACGAAGGAACTTCAAAGGCCTCAGATGATGAAGAAGATGCAATGGATGTGGAAGGGGCAGCAGAATCAGCAGCCGAAGATCGGGCGGGAGCATCGTTGGTGTACAAGTTGATTGCCACACCGTTAGTACATTGGAAATTGGCAAGAGTGCCGTCCGGGCACGAGTAGAAATCGAATTTGTCGATTGAAGGACCGCTTCTGAGCTTCCCGTCTTCGACACCGAAGTCCTTGGACTGGTTGGAGTCGGAAACTTGAATACCGTTAGGTGTAAGCACAACATTTTTACCATTGGCAGTCAAATAACCCGAGGGCTCTTGCAATTCGAAAGACGCAGCAGTTCCTCCCAATACTAAGTTGAAGCCTTCAATTCCAATCTGAGAGTTAATGTTTTCTCCTTGAGCAGTGAGAGAGAATATTTGGTCGGCAGCGACGAGACCAGCGAGAGATAGTAAGGCAGCGTAAGCGAGCATTGTGAAATTAGTTGTCAAAGGAATTTTATAAAGAGGGCTTAGGTTACGAAGGAAACCTGGGTTCTTTTATATATGATATTTCGCAACATGGGACCTGCAGCTTGTGCCCTGCTCAGCCTGAGTAAAGCAACGTCAGACCGGCTTTGCCAGCTTTGAGCCTCTCGTGCAGCAGGGACTGCATGCAAATAGCAGAAAAACGACTTGTTTATTGCATCCCCAAGATTCCGCATCAAGGTGCGTCACTTCGACTTCGCTTACAATTGAGGAAATCACCTGGCACAAAAATTTGAGGTTCATAGCGTATCCATGAATATCAAATAATTCGTCTTGAGTGCGGCCCTACTAATGCCATATGTCACTGCTGGAGACCAATTACTCCGGATCAGAAAGAGTAAAGCATTTCCATTCCAAAATTTGCTAAAAATAAATCTAAAGCACACCTTTACTTGCGAGACTGCACATGTGGTAGTAGACTGTATTTTGTCAAGGACCCCCACGCGAAGCTTGCTTCTTCTCATTAGGGAAAAATGAAAGTGACTGCATGCAAGACGCATTGAGCAAGCACGCAGTGCCCCGGGACCCAATTTGGTATCTGACTACAGTGAAGAGCAAACCGCATACTCACGGGAGTCCAAAGTTGTACATACTGAATGTACGGATTGTCGATCCGTGATCTCACCGTACGCCAAATTACAAAATAGTACAGCTGACGTACATCTTTAAGGCGTACAACCAAGCCAAATTTTTTAAAACAAATGAAATATATCTCGTGGGTGCTCCGCCTTTCAGTTTAAAGACTGTCTTGCTTTTATATGTAGTTGACATTAGAAATTTAGCAATATTTAAGTCGGGCTTTACAAGTTCATCCCAGAAACTTTTGTGACCGTAGAAAAGTCATTGGCCTCTTCATCCTCTTCGACGTGGTCCAAAACTAGAGTATCATCCGCTTCGTTTTCACCCTTATATTTGTCTTCATCTTTGGACAACTCGTTGCCGTTCTTTGTTTTCGCGTCGAGTTCTTAGAGATCCTCATCTTGAATGGCTTCCAAGGATTTGAGAGTTGCTAGCATCCTTCTAGTTGTTGGCAAAAGCTCAATACTTTTTTGTTGTTATCGCATCATTCGTTTGATAAAAGACAACTTCCGCCGGTGCAGACATACCAGACACAGCAAAATATTCTCTGACAACCTAAGATATCACGTGATATGAATCCTTTCGGCTTGTGAAATATCAATAGGATCTTGCTTTCTGCGCTCAATTATCTCCTCATGATACCTCTCTATCTCGTGCTCACTAGTCATCTCATCTTCCAAATCTGAAGAGTCAAACACCTCAAGACCCGCTGGCATTTTCTTTTTCGACTTCTCCTAGATTAGCCAGATACTGAGATATAACTTCTTTTTTTTTTTAAAAAAAAAATCAATTGCACTATAGGGGGCTCCCACCTAAAGCTACAAAATCTGTACTTCCATAGAAAAGCCAATAATACATCTTGGAAAAGGCCCTGAGTAGTGAAAGAGCCCGAATTTCCCAAGCCTTACTCTCTCCCCCTTACCCTCCCCGCTTCTGCAAGTTGTGTCAGTCCGTTCTGACCCGAGTATGCTCCAAGAACTTCTTCAACTTGCGTCTCAGAAGTGGTTGAAGCACAATGCCCGATTCCGCATCCTTTCTTATCGAACAATAAATGATTATAGTTTCTCTGTCAAGAACTGAGATTGGTTAGTCGCACCATTTTGAAAGGACATTTAGGGAACATAAGATTGTCGGAGAATGGCTTTTATGGCTCAAGACACAACACGAAAGTCTGTCACTTGCACGCAATTATAGACTAGTTTCTTAAAATCAATGTTACTACATACAAAAGTCACTTTGTTTGTCTAAAACACCTCGAGACTTCGAGACTTGCAACACTCAAAAAACATACAGCACTGCACAAAGACCCCAGATGCAGTTCACGCGTCTTTGATGTCTAGAATGGCACGGGCGCCGTTCGCGATTCGCCTGACCAAAACATTCATGATGACTTCATTATGCATCATGCCAAGAAAAGGTTAAAAAATTGCGCGTTGTACGACATTTTGAGCCTAGTAGTCTCCAGCCAGTAGCGAAATGGCTGATGCGCCTATGCGTTTTAACTGATCATGCCGATCTCATTGGCTGGAAATCGCCAACATAGATCTAATGCAACAAGAGTGCGTTTAAGCTATCTGACTTGCTAATGGCAGTTTCGGACTAATGTGAAGATGTGGTACATGTTGACAAAGTGATAAGACTTTGGAACCAGGCTTGGATATTGAGATTTTGAATTTTCCATTGATGATTAACTGTTGCTATTGATGTTTCTACAAAGAGTCTTCCTAAACATTCCGTCTCGGAAATCTCGTCACTCTAGTGGTCAACGCGATTCACCTGAACCCGGGAGTTGTCGCTTCGCTCCATGACCAGTACACATTTGGGCATTTGAACGACCTGTCATCGCCTCTTAAGTGGACAAAATTTAGTTACCACCAAAAAAATCACAATGTTCAAGGATCGGCCACCCGTGGAAATAATTTCTACCCAAGAGTGGCAGAGAAAATGCAACTAATAATTGGGGAAAACACGGTAATGTAAGGCGAAGTCATCCAGAAGTCTATCAACTAGGGTCAAATTGTGAATAATATATAGCATTCAAAAAGCTGATGAGTTGTATTCCTTTCATTGTAATTTAAGTTCTCTATATTTATTCTTTTGTGGACATTTCATCAAACGAGCGTGTGTTTATATACATCCCTGTGATTATCCAACATTCTTCGAACTTTGGTAATGTCAAATGCAGGTCTACGTGGATTCGCGATTCAAGTTTTTGAGAACACTCTTGGTAAGGCGCAAACTGAATTTATATCTTATTTGCAAAGCATCTGAGTTCTGATTTAATCACTTCATGAACGCCATAAAATTAATGTGTACTAAGTAGAAATAAGTATTTGTAATGTCCACCTCTTCTCTTTTTAAACTTGAATCTCGCGCGGCCTGGAAGCTTAGAAAGGATAGCAAAAATTCGGAAATAACTAGTTCTCAGAAACGCAATAATACACTGGACGCCCCAAAATGTGATGATTTCCTGTGGCGAATTATTAAGCCGTATAAAGGAAGACTCTTCTCTTCTTCAGACCTATTTTCTCACTCTTTTATACAAAGCAAGAGTTGACCATGTACCCAGAAACCTTCGAAGCGATTCGAGTTCTCGATTGCGACGACTGGTTGAATCCCAAGGGATTCGAATTTATCCCTCAGGAATTCAGAGATCATGATGTCGATGTTGAAATCCATGCTTGTGGTGTCTGTGGGTCTGATATCCATGCCGCCAGCGGAAACTGGGGCCGGCCCTATCTTCCACTCGCCGTGGGCCATGAGATAGTGGGAAAAATCGTGCGAATCGGGTCGCATGCCAAAGAAGGCTTGAAAGTAGGAGACCGTGTAGGAGTTGGAGCTCAATGTGACAGTGATGGCACTTGTGTTGCCTGTGAAAAGATGTTGGATAGTAACTCCAGAAACATTGTGCCTACCTTCTTGGGTACATACGCGGAAAGTGAAATTAACACCATAGGAGGTAATGCCTCACACATCCGGTTGAACTCTAAGTTTGCTTTCAAGATTCCAGATGCGCTTGAGACCGAATATGTTGTGCCTCTTCTCTGTGGGGGCACTACAGGGTTTTCTCCGCTCTTACAGGCAAAAGTTGGCACGGGTTCCGAGGTGTGTATCTCCGGAATTGGTGGAATTGGCCACATGACAGTTCTTTTTGCCAAGGCCTTGGGCGCTGAAGTGTTCGCCATCTCATGTTCGCATGCGAAAGAGAAGCCTGCTAAGGAGTTGGGCGCGGACCATTTCTGTGCTACTGAAGACAAGGACTTCGTCGTAAAATACAAAGATACCATTGATCTATTGGTGAACAACAGTAGTTCTTTCAGTGGTTCTTCGTTTGATAAGACCTTGGCTATGATCAGGCCTAGAGGGAAGATGATTTTTATTACTACACCTCCTGCGAGCGAGCAGCTCACACTTCCACCCACAACGTTGCTCATGAACAACTTGGCGATTCAAGGCTCGGCGATTGGCCCTGTGGATGAAATTCAATACATGCTTGATTTTGCTGATGAGCACAATATCAAGCCCATGGTGGAAACCGTGGATATTTCCAAAAAGAATTTGGGTAAAACATGGAAGCGAGCCGAGGACGATGACGTGAAGTTCAGATTCAGAATGGTTGATTACGAGAAGTGCTTTAAGAAATAAAATTTAAGTGTGCAACCGGCGTTCATAGAGAGTTAAGGGGTAGCTTGTCTTGATTTGATATAATATAAGAATGATATTTGCTGTATGTGGATTACCCTAAGTCAGGTGAGTCGTCAGCAATAATTTTGCATCTCATAGAGCCATGTTTTGTCGTGGAATTGTGAAAGGTGTTCGTTTGAACTCGGCATTAAATGAATATGATGGATTGATTGTTACACGCATTCGCTGAGTCTGTTCCGAGTGTCCGAGGCAGTTTCGTGTAAACAGGTACGCACTTTTCAGACAGTGTCACTTATACGGGGAGAAATATGATTCGCCAAGGAACAAACATGCAGGGAAGAGCATACATTTAAATGGAAACTCATCAAAATGCTAGCTGTTTGCACTTCACTCAATTGAAAGAGTAGGGTTGATGATAAGTTGGTAAGAGTTTCGCAGTTTTACGGGCTCTCAACTAAGTGCTTTTACAAAACAGTCTACACCAAAATGGGCAGAATACAAAAATTTCAGGAGATTTCATTGATACAAACATCATCTTCACTCATTCCTTTTAAATTTTCCTAAGTCAAGTTTCACTTCTCTTCTAGCTTTTCAGTTCACATAGCAGGAAAAATGATCTGGTATCTGACAGCGGAGTGCACACATCCCCGCCGCCTTCGCTTACATCGATGTTTGATTAGCTGAACGAACTTAATCATAATCTCCAAACCTAACTATACAGCCATGTCCGACGTTATAAGAGCTGATTTGGTCATTCCGTATGTTCGAACGTTCAGTCCCTTGAAGTCAGAAAATTAGATTCTACTGTGACAACATTGGCAGGGTATCCTTTTGAAATCGAAACCCAGCCTGTTCTCACATATTATCACATATGCCCCCAACTCAGTCCAGTCCTAACAAATCAGATACAATCATCAACCTGCAAAGCCGCGGTCAGAGGCATCATCGATGATCTCACAGACTCTTCCTATGGCAGCCATGTTCATGAGAAATAAGCTCATGTCGTGGTCGTCTGTGTTTTTGGCTCTCCAAACATATTTGACTGAGCCTGCCAATAAGCCCGCGGGTGTTGATAGTGGATCCCAGCCTCCTTTGTTGAGGTTGGCTTTTGCTTTTCTTTCTTTGGCCACGTGCTACTTGGAATATTTCTTTCCTGGAACAAGTCCCACACTCAAAAGAGCTGCTGCAGCCGCCTCAGCGTCGGTCACATCTGCCATTGCCGAGGCCACGTCCTCTGCTTGAGGCCCGTCATCGTGATAAATAGAAAACAAAATGAAATTTTCTGCTGTGATTTTTAACCCTTTCCTGCTTTAATTAGTGCGCAAACTTTAATTAGGCGCCGCCAGCTACTTGCCCCACTCCAAGATCACGCTGTCGTGACCTTTGTAGCACACCGTCACCAAGTGGCTTTTACTATCCCAGGCGAGATGACAAATTCCTATACCTCCTGAAGCGCTGGTCTGGTCGTTTACGTTGAAGGCAAAAATACCCAAACACCTCAAAAACTCCTTGGTGTCCCTGTACCGCGAGGTGTCGATGTCCCATATACTGACCGTACCAGCATCGTCGCCTATGGCCAAAAGTTTACTGTTTGGCGAAACCGCCGCAGCATATACCAACGCATTGTTGGCACCGATTCGTAAATTGTCGTTATTGTCAGCAAAGCGGAAATTGTCCGGGTTCAAAAACACATTGGCGCTAACAAGCGCATCTCCAGTAAACGCGTCCCAAATGTTCACGGCACCCTCCATTGACACTGAAATGAGTTCGTTCCCTTGCACGTCTCCGGGCCGGCTGATCCATTGGAGCATTATGATAGGCAGCAGATGATAGTGAAGGTACGGAAGTTGGCCTGAATTCGAGTTTAGCTCGAGCGCGTCTTGCGCCAGCAGACTATTCCACACTTTGATGACATAGTCTCCATCCGAAGCCGATGCCAACAACTTTGAAACAGGGCTGAAACATAGACTAGTGATATCATTATCGTGCCCTAGGAGCTGACCGACGCTTGTGACGCTTTCAGCCACAGAGTATATCTTTATTGCGTTTTTAGGGGTGCTGACCGCAAACTTCAGTTCACTGACCCAACAAGCTTGTGTTTCCGCGTCTGTGGTTCCATCAGAGCCCGTGGTTTCGTGGAGAAGCAGGAGCGAAGACCCCTCCCACACGCTCACGGCATTAAGGGCATTGATACTAAGCACAAGCAGGCCTGGCGTGTTCCATGCTATCGTCTTTATTGCCGCAGACAGCATCCCCGGAAGAGGTACGGAGTTCCCGATATTCTTTAGTCGTCCATCGGGAGCCCACGCACGAAGCTCGCCACTGTGCCCGGCAGTCAACAAAAGTGAGCCTTGTGGAGACCACAGGATCACGGAAACAGCGCCTGAAACAAGCTTATCTTTAATAACTGTAGGCGAGTGACTAAGAGTGACAGTTTCAGCAATACCATCGACGCCCAATGCGTGAATAATAGCGGTGGAATCTTCATTTCCCAGCGCAAATACTTCAGTCGAAGGGTGCCATTGCAGCAGAATACTGGTCCCAAATGTGACGTACGGACTGAGATTTAGCGTTTCGAACTCTAGCTCTGTTCCGCTAGTTTCGGCACTGTTGGTCGAAGATTCATTAGCGATTATCGCTAACGTGTTCTGAGTGTCCACCATCTCGACACCTCCGCTCTCGGCGCTCTGCTTTTCCCCATTGGCGATATCTGTATTGATCTCAATTGCCGGTTCTAACTCGGTACTTTTTGCAGCCTCAAGATCGGCTTTATCCTTCAAAATTGCATCTATGATATTACGTTGCGGCGCATTACCGGTAGTAGACTCTTCGAGAAACGTATAAAGAATTCCTTTTTGTACTAAATTGACTAAACATCCGGACTCTATAGTGGGTATTAGCTTGTTTTGCGCATGCTCGTAATCTAGGCACTTGGAATCTTTCAGGAACGCGTATGCGGCTAGGTCAAACCTGTTTTCTTGCAAATACCGCCATATAAGGTAATTAATCTCTACGCTTGTGAGGGACATGGTCGCTTTTGTGTTTGTAAGGTTCAGAGCTTCTATGACATACGGCCGAAGCTAAATGTGGTAAGCTGGTTTGAATTCACACCCGTACATCTCAACCTGGTTTAGGCATGGTTCTTTCGGCTCAGAGAGGCTATTTTTATATTCACATTTATACATCTCGCTCTTCTGTGTAATACATAAGAAATTATCGAGGAATTCCGCACAAAAGAAATTGCCCTGAGGGGCATGTTTATCATCTCTGCCCGTTCAAACGCTCATCGCACGCACTATGTATCCTCTTTTTGAGCAGGCTAGTTCCTAATTTATTTGCGAATTTAATCGGACATGATCCCTTCGAATCCGACGCTAAGAGAGCTTCCAGAATTATGATATAGCAAAGCGATATCATAAATTACTAACTTAAACAATGCCTACTCGTGAAATGCACAACCTCCCAGACTTTGGCACAGCCTACTACTTACCACTGTGGTCGTTAGGGCTCACTAGTATTTTCCTTTTCGCCGAAGCAATTCTCTTTTATGCCATAAAGCTTCTGGTAATTTTCAACAAAACATTTGCTCGTGGTATAAATTGAAATGCTAATGCATAATACAATTGATTCTTTGAGAGAAAAAACACAAGTCGCGATCCCTTTAATATGGTTGAAGTTTTTCTTTGAGAAATCTTGTCGTACTAGAGTGAAGCGTCACTTTTATTTGGACATGTTTGTTGTATAAGTTAGTCAAACCGTTTTTCATGACCACTCACTACCAGAAGGAGCACAACGTATCACAGTCTGCCTGTACGCACTACGGAACATCGTGTGACACCAACAACAATCACGAAATCAAAGACATAAACAAAATTAACTAAACAATAGGATTTGAAAATGGAGTTTGAAAACTCAATCCTCTGTGGTCTGTGTACTATCGGGACCTGCATTCAAATATCTACTGTCGAAACGGGTGTTACCGCCTTAACTCCACGAGAGTGGGCTATACGAAATCTCGGCGGTACTATTGTCCTCATTGCGGCGCTCGTCTCATCTCTGATATCCTTCATGCTAGTATAATTAGTAAGCTTAGGTTGGATCCCACTCACAATTTTGTCAAAAGGCAGCTCAGTGGTCCTTTTTCTGTCTAGTCTTAATATTGAATTGAGCTTACAAGTGACGCAGCGTCTCGGTGGTTCGAGAGAGTCGATTTCAAACTCCTGCCAGTGGAAAGAAAAGTCTACTTATTTGGCTGGTTTTTCTTGTGGTGTGGGAATACCTAGACGAAAGAGTTAACAGAATGGTGACAAAGGAGTTCATTTCCGACTTTGACGTAGGGAGTTGTTCACTAGAGGTGAGTCGCTACGCAGCCGTGGGGTTAGCACGAGGTTTTTTCTTGTGGTTGCGAATGTACCCTCCCACTCTGGGTGTCTCTAAATTGTCCAGTGCTTAGAAGATTGATCAAAGCAGACTGAAGGGGAAAGGAATACATGACCAGGGCACCTCACTAACTTTAGGTTATTGGTTTTGAGTGTATTATACTTCTTATGGAATTTCGAAGTCACAGCTCTGCAAAATGTTGATTGGCATCCTGGTTTTCGCAGCCGGTACTGAAGTACTGTAAAACCTCGATAACGCGCTTTACATTTCCAGTGCGACACAAGGTTATCCGTGGCCGTATGTGGGACTCGAAAGGCTAAACATTCGTACACCTCCAGAATTGGATCAAGTTGTGGCAGCTCGAGTGTGGCAGCGCTTGTTTTATAAATGCAAATAAGCACATTGATCTGCAGTCTGCTCTGGTAGAGAAGCATTCAAAAATTGCAAATCTGCCAAAATTATATACTACACACCTTCAATTGCCCATTTCTGACATTTATCGGTATCCTGCATGTATCTACGTAGGCACTTATAACCATCCAGCTGTCAGATATCATCAATACCTATAAACATTTCCTCACGATAAGTTCACAGAAATACATATTTCAACGCCCAATGGACTACAAATCAAATAACCGCAAAAGCAAGGCTCCTTGGCAATTGACTCAGCCGCGTAGGGACCGGAGTAATTCCAACCGATACGCCGAACTGAGTACCGGCCAATCTACTACGAATAACGCTTTTGGCGCTGGCGACGGAGGCAGTCTAGATGCCTCGAAGAACAATTTTTTGGGTGTGCCCAACTCAGCAGCTGCCAGCTCGAGGAAAAATAACCGCCGGCTCTCGATCCACGCCTCGGCGATGGCTGCACATGCCGGGGGATTTGACTCGAATATGCTTCCACCCATCCCACCAAATATACTGATGTACCGCACGGCCACGAACAACTCTGACGTGGCGCTGGTCCGAAGCTATGCTGTGCGTGAGAAACGCGACGACAATGTAGTAAGTATGATAAAAAATGAATTACGAAGTAAAGATGCCACCGCGATCGATGACTTCCACCGTTCTCTTGTCCAACAGAAATCGCTCGTGGAGCGCGATGTGAAGGACAAAATTGACGAGAATCAGAAGAATATCCTCCAGTTAACCGACAATCTCCAGACCACGCAACAGCAACTTCTTCTGCTTCGAGTGCAAACAAAAGAGCTTTACAGTATTCTTGGTGAATTTGCCGAGGCTGCAGAACGCAGAGTTGAGCTCGAAATTGCCGAACCGGGCCCGAAAATACCCGCATCACGAGTCCCTGCTGCCGGTCGTCCGTCTTCTAAAAAGCGAGACCGATCGCTGGTGCTTGTGTTGCAAAAAATGTGGGCGGCAGAATTGCAACTGTTGTATAAGCACGTGGACGGCGCTCAGAAGTACGTGCAAGCGACTCCCGGCCGCCACGTATTGGCCGAAAGTGGTCGATGGCACGAGGTTCATGTTGGCACATGGAAACCGGCAGAACCTGTGCACATTTTTTTGCTCAATGACGCTGTATTGGTGGCTACACGTAAGAAAAACCTGGACGGTGGCCTGAAACGGCTTCAGGCAGTACACTTCTGGCCTTTGGATGCGGTGGAACTTGCACAGATCACGCCTCCGGCAAACGCTCAAAGCCTGCAGACATATGTGTTAAATCTCCGTCTGAGCTCCCTCAGTTACGTGTACCAAACAGACCGGTATGACCACTTCGTACGGGTCACGAGCGCGTATCAACGAGGGAAGCAGGAGCTCGTGCGTGCACAAAGACTTCGAGAAGAGGCCGAGGAGCGGCCCGCATCAAAACAAGATATGGGCCATCACCGAAATGTCAGTTCTGGAAGCATAATGGAAGAGGGTGCAGATAAAAGACAGTTACGTGATTCTTTAAGGACTCTGGGCTATACAAGTGATCGTGCAGGGTCTCCTGCGAAAGACTCCGGTCTCAATCGCAATAGTGCCGATATACTCTTGAAAGATATATCTGCGAGGGTTCATCAGCGAAATCGGTCACATGATTTCATGAAGCAAGAGCGTATGGGCCGTAATTCACAGAGTGCGCCACAAAACGCTGCACAACTATTCTCTGAGCTAAAGGTAAACGAGGACCGTCTTGATGAAGTTGACGTGCACTTGGCCCATAACGAGTATATGGCTGCAGTTGGCCTCATCCAGCACATCGAGGCGCGCCTTGTCAGCGCTTTTGAACGTATTCAGACTGTCCCTCGTGCACCAAAGGAGGCTGAAAGTCAAGCTGAGGAGTTGCGTCTTCTTGTGGATGTGGTAAAGCTCAAGATCACCAGCCGCAAAAGTAAGGTCCAACAAGGCTTGCTTTTTGATCTTCACCACACAATCGCCGCATTGACGATCGATCAGATTGCCATCATGCTCGAGTTTTACCTGAGCTTAGACAAGCTAGAGGAGGGAATCAAGGCTATTCTTGATGCGTTATCATCGCAGCTAGTACGCATTGTAAGCAGGCTCACTGCCGGAGCACATGGTTCAACGCGTGTCGATATTGTTAACTACATTTCCAACCTTATCATCGTGCATGTGCTGGTGCTTAACCGCGCCGCGGGTATCCACAAGCAATGTATCGTCCCAATCTTGCAAAGGGAGAGCTCGATATCCGTGGACTCCAGCGGGTTTGTCACGTGGTGTGTACATGAGATGGAGAGGCTTTCCGAGTTAATCAAGAAGCACGCTTCGGGATCGCTCTTGATCGAAGATCTGGACCTGTGGTGGATCAAGGATGTGCGGTATTATGATGAGCTTCTTCACGTAATGAAGGCCCAGCTTGCACTCTTGAAGAACGAGGGCTTGAACGTTGATTACCTTTTTGATGACATCATGCACTGCGCGCCTATTGCTGCTTGAGCACTGACGGCCACTTGAGACTTAGTCACGGAAAAAAAAAGGAAGCATGATTATGTGCAAGTAGAGATCCGACTAAGCTTGACATATACGCGAGGGTAATTGGACCAAGGGCAAGCTTACTTCCCCAGAAGTCTGTAAGACTTGTGAAATCGAGCTGCATCGGCCCACAAGCTGTACAAAACTCGTGTTCTCTGGATAAGTCGACACACTTCGCTCCAACTGTCATGTTCCTAATCCGTTTGTCTCAAGTTGCCCATATCCTATTTGCTTCAATATAGAGAGGAGACGGCTAGTAATCGCTTTGAAGAGTTTCCGAAAAGATGAATCCTCAAAGCTGGTTATATGATTGGATACGGAAGTGATTATAGCGCACACAGCGATAAACTAAATTAATACTTTTGTTTGCGCCATACCAACTTAACGCGTAACAATAATTTGAACATCTCGGGTTCAGACAAACTCAAGTCAAGTATTCAATATTCATTTGTTCTAGTCAAGTGTGACTGTATTCGCTTCAAGTGATCCGATGCCGGGTGACAACTAAGTAGTGGCACTGGCAAGATCAAGACTTGAGCCCTGTTCTCCTTTCAATATAATTCAATGACGGTCAGCATGAAAAGCCTTCCGAAATACACTTATAGTTTGGCATAATACTGAGTAATATCGTATCTTTCACGCAAATGGCCGCCCTTTATTTTCAACACCCACATAGCACCTGCAGCTGTTGTCACCACCCCAGCATAGATACAGAAAAGAACGCCTATGCCCAACGCAGAAATGAGGGGCTCGGTGATAAATGTGGCCACTGCGGCCAAAATCTGCCGCACTAAATTGTTAAGCGCAATGCCAGTGGCACCCTTTCCAGGAAGAAGATCGATGAGATATGTGGCAGTTGTCCCGATAACAAGCATAGAGCCAAACCCGAAGAGCGCACTCCCAATCAAAGGCGTGACCCAATGCTGATGTTTATCGAGGCACCAACCAAAAATCATGCACGCAGGAGGGTAAATAAGGATTGCTGCGACGATGTTCCATGAAATTCTGGACTCGGGTCGAAGCTCTCCATCGTGCATGCGTGCACTGCGTCGGATGAGCCAGTCAAGCCATTTTCCACCATATATAGACGCAAGGACGTATGTGATCGAGTTTGGGATGTACATGAGCCCAACAATCACCGATGAGAAATTGTAAGGTGCCTGGCTGTAGGAGTTGGATATAGTGATGTTGAAAAAGTAGATGCCCATGAACCCGATGCTAGAATACCCCACCACAAGGAGGATGGGGGGATACCCCAAAAATACTAGCGCATGAAGTGGTCTCACCGCGTAATCATATAAGTGGTTGCGCCAGTTTTTCTTTTTTGGCGGATCAGCGGCCTCCAAGTCAGCCAATTCCTGGTCACGTATTCGCCTCCTATAATTCAGCTGGTTGGTTGTGAGGCGCAGTAAAGTTGGACCCATGAAATCCACAGGGGTTTCGTCATCAAGCATTTGCCGACGAAGTGACGTGTTCTGTGAAATATTGGAAGCAATCCGCTCCAAGCTGCGCTCAGATAGGGATACCTCCTGGTCAAAAGTTTCACGGAGCTTGCGCTTCATAGTCGCAATATTTTCTCTTGGAAGTGTCTCGGGAAGAAGTAACACTATCAGCAAAAGATTGAGCCCGCCCATAATCACCATAACCCACATTGTCGCCCGCCATCCCCACTTCACCGCAACTGCTCCGCCTAAAATTGGCGATATGAAGGGACCAAGAAGCGGGCCTAGGTAAAAGAGTCCCAATGCACTACCTCGTTCCTCTTGCACGTACAAATCCGAAATAGTTCCGGCACCGCATGCCTGTACTGCCGAGCCACCGAGGCCCGTTAAAAGTCGGAGAATGATTAAGGAACTAATTGAGGGTGCAAGTGCACATCCGATTGAAAATGCAAAGAATATCACGAATGAAACGACGTACACCGACCGGCGGCCATGTCGCTCCGAAAAGTTCAGCCACCATAGCGGGAAGATTCCGAGAGAAAGCAAGTAGATACCCACCGAGACATTGACCATAGACAAAGGTGTATCAAGGCTTTCCGATAGATCGTCAACAGCAGGAAGCATAATAGAAGTTCCCATGGGCCCCGCGATGGCTGCAAATGCTACAATACATACCACCACGAGCTTTTGTCGAGGCAGGTACAAACGAGCATCGTAATATTCAGGTAATAGAGCAATAGACGAAAGAAACCCCCGCCGTTCGTTCTGGGGAACACGTAGAATTTCAGAAACATTGTCACTAGATGGAGTCTTTTTCATGAGATTTTCCAAGTCCCGCGGCCGTTTGGTGTCTGATGTTTTCTCGGTATCCTTGGGAAATTCTTCATCTTTCAGCTCTATATTCGCGTGTTCTAGAGAATGTGCCCTGTGAAGTAATTTGGGCTGTTCGAGGTCCTGTGATTCCGGGTCGAGAGCCAAGTCTGCGAGAGAACTACCTAGGGACTCTGTCTCCGTCATTTGGTCCAAACTTTATGAAACTTATATATGTGATAGATTTTTTTTCCTTGATAACGGCCCAATATTTTGAAAATGTTCACAAAGAAAGAGTATTATTATCAAACCGAAGCCTCGACAAGATGGTGGTAACAGTAGCTTCGTACGATACTCGGTTCGGCCCGAGCGGATCTAGCAAGATTTTCTTTGACAATAGCTTCAAAAAGATGGCGTGTCGTCAGGAGTATTTCCCGAGTGTATCAGAAAAGTTTGATCAAAGTCACTTGGAGACTCTCGAGAAGGCAATGTGTAGGGAATGCATCAAAAACCAAAACGCCTTGAAAAGAACACAGTCCTAGTTCCCTCGAACGGCAGACGCATGTGCGCGTGCATCGCCTGCACCCGCCCGCGGCACGGCTCGTAGCGACCGGCTCAAGACGCGAGCGAACGTGCCGAGGCACGTGATCAAGAAGGATAATGTGAGTCAGCGAGAAGGCAAAATTATAATGAAGCTAGGATACATATTCGAAGAAGGTGATAATTACCAAAGCAAACAAAACGTTTGAAAGATCTTTTTTTGCGTGGGGAGCATCGGCAAGCACCAGATCAGAACTTACGAATCTTACCGATGCAATACTGTACGGTACTTGGGTGAAAGGTGGGGTAGAACAGGAGATAAAGATAGAGCTCGTGCACTGTGGCGAAAGTGCTGATTGCAAATAATATATTAACACAAAATAACACAGAAGCACGCTTGCTGAAGTTCCAGCTTGGATGAGCGTAAAGTCGTCTACTCAAAGGATTGACTCGCAACAATTGTGATCAACACGTATGGTACACAAGCCAAGCCATCCGATAGTCCTCTCTATGATTGTGACGTATCGCATTTTGATGACGTCATTGCCGGAAATATGCTTTGTTTGGCCTTTTTTGTCAATTGGTGGAATTCATCACGTTGTGAGTAAAAAAATTGTCAGCGTTGCAGCGATATGTCTGAAACCCTTGGATCTTTTTGTGTCTACTGTATGTGATACGATTATGGTTTTCTATAGAATTTATAGTTTTCGCCCATGGCTGAGGTAGGCGCTACCCTTAAAAAAAATATGTTTCTTTAAACCCGCCCCCCGCCTCCTTCCCCTTTCACCAGCGAAATGCTAGACCTGCGAACAGTCACGCGAGAACACTTTCACAGATAATCACACCCAACTATTGTGGTGCCCGTTTCTTCACCAGCCATAGCACGGATAATGGTAAAAAGGCGAGAAATTTTGACAAGCAGATGCTGTCCTAGAATGTTTTTCTTATATATCTGAATGGATGAAATTAAGATTTGTCGGCGAAAATTGTGCTCTGCTTCTTGTTTACAATTTAAGGATTTCCCAGCTTAAATATTCATTACTCAACATTCTAGTATAGCCATATCAATGTCAAACCTGGAAAGGTATTAAATAAACGTTTTCCTTCTATCGCAATATCCTCCATCAGGTTCAGCGAGGAGTTCACAAAAATCTGGACTTCTCAAGGAAGATTCGACACAAATGCCTGAATAGTTTTGTGACAAAGAAGCCGGGCTCATGAGAAAAGCAGGAGGGGGTTTTCAGTTTTAATTTTACAATCTTAAGACTGCGAGATACCCAGATAAATGTGGTTACGCGTAGGAATGAAGCCACGATGGGAGGTCAGCATAGAGTTTTGAAGAAAGACCATTTGACTTAAGAAACAGAGAGGAGAGGGTGAATAGAAGGTCCTGAAATATAGGCTCCTTGCTCTTCCATCTTTCAATTCTATCATTGAGATGATCGCACTGACTCAGAGTCGTTGATGGACCCGGCAGTAGCATTGACAGCATCAGGACATGCTTCAGGTCTTTTAGGCCAATTTCTTCGGGCCCTTTCGTGCATCAAATTCAGTAAATCTACCTGATGGTGCGGTCTAGAACCACGTTCGGATTACTGTATGCTGAAACTCAGCTCATTTTCCTGTAAGCTTAATGGATTACACAAAAAGGCGATGCACTATGAAAAATGGTGTAGAAAATGCACACAGAAGCGTAGAGGTGGGTCTCTGCAATAGCCAGAGAGTAGCCTTCAAGTTTACCACCTTATCAACCCCTCGTCGGGTTGCATGAAACCACCGAGTCATTTGCCACCTGCGAATTATCTACCGAAATTTGGCCACTTTCAGTTCTTTTTTTGTCAAGCTGACTTACACAGGCCAATTGCATGCCCCTGTGGGAACATAGCACAATGAGGCTAACGTATACACCCACATGCCGTGTCACTCAAACGCGACACGCGTTTTTTTTTTCGAACAACGAGTTTAAAAGCTCATTTTCATGCCATTTATGCCCGAATTAGTCCCAGATTATTCAGACTTTCAATAATCTATTATTCTTATATAAATTGAATAGTAAAAGAAGGATCCAAATTTATTGGTCCGCGATTTAGCAAAGCGTTTTCAGGTGGACTGCAGCACGCTTCAGGCTCACTTCAAAAGACGACAAAGCAAGCAAGAAGCGTCTAGATACAAGCAGTTAGTAATGTCAATTGAGGAGAATTCATCGAAGAAATGGATACTTTACCTTAACTGTGTGTGTGTGTGTGTGTGCCTTCACAGCATTTGACTGTTCGATAAATGGCAAATCAGATCCTCGCAGCCCGCGGAACGAGGCCACCACCGATAATCGGGATAAATTGGCTATCTAGATGCCTAAAGCGGACCACTGAACTTATGAGTAAGCTTGCTAGGCCACGCGACTATATTCGTGCTTATTGTGAGACGCCAGAAAAATCCCTGGATTGGTTTAATGGGTTGAAAAAACGATCATAGGATTCGAAATTGACGAGCACGATGTTCACAACGTGAACGAGACTGGTTTTGCCATGGGAACTTTATCAGCTATTAGAGTTATAACTGGAACCGATACTCGCGAACACTCGGTGATTACTCAGCCCGGAAACCGTGAATGGGTTGATGCAATTGCATGTGTGAGTGCAAAACTTGTCGAATCCGCGCAAATTTACTTGGGATGTGCGAGCGTTTTTGCGTCGGAAGTGCGTAGTCACAATATCATAAAACAAAAATGGGCAAAGCCTTATAAACATTTCAATTTGGAGAGTAACCTCTCGGTCGAGAAGGTTGAGGACATTTTTTCATTCTTCCCGAAGCCTAGGAATGTCAGCATGATGAATCGCGCGTACAGACCCATAATGATTCCCCGAAACGAAGGCGTCGCCTGTATTCATGTGTGTGGCCTCTCAGGACATAAAATAAAGAAATGTGCTGAAAAGTCTCGCTATCTTCTATTCTTATAAGTCATATTTGTTTTGCTAATACTCTAAATTAGATGAATGACGCGTGTCGCGTCTGGGTGACACGGCATGTGGGTAAAGTGGTATATCAAATCGCACCCACAAATAAGCATCCATTTTGAAACAAACAGTTTGATCAATCAGGGACGAATTCGTGGCTAGTGTCAATGTTTGGCAAAATGAAATATTACTCAATCATCAAGTCCTCAAGTAAAGTGGTTGCACGAAACGGATCTATTACTGCATTCCTGGCGGTGTTAACCCATAGTCTCCCAAAAAGGAGGGACTCTGGTCGTTTATAGGCTTCAAGAAACGGCATGAGAATTATAGAAATTGATATTAGTTTTTCACCTCACTATTTAATTAGCCGGGATCGTTTTTTACCGAGCTCTGAAAGACTGAGAGGGCGGCCCGGGCTCTTACCCGTGAGTACGTGCACTACCTTAAATGAGCCGGCCGGTGCGGAAGAATTAAACCGCCACTATTTAACATCCTCAGAAGCTCCGTGTCATTACATACACACGACTTATCCACAATTTGCTACCGATAGCTTTTCACTGTCGTATCTTGATATCGTTAGGTCACCAAAGTCAAGGGGCTTTTCTGATTTATCGGTCTTTGTGGCACGATCTCACTCTTTGAATCCATTTTAATATTCACAGGTGGGCTTGCTTACATCAATACCATAAGAAGTCAGGGCTCGAAGTTTCCCACTCTCATCTGCAGCAACCAGTCTTTCAAAATATGGCACTTCTATCACGCGAATATTTGCCTGTTGCTATTCTCAGGACGTGCTTGTGCCTGGTGATCCTTTTATTTGGCATTTTAGCGATTCGTCTCAATCAGATAATTGCAGATACAATCTTTTTCCGAACTCCCAGATGGTCATCTTTGGCTAACGAAATGTGCAAGGTGTATTTCTTATATGTGATAACTTTCGTCACTTCGTTTTCCAGTCCCTGCAAAATCATCATATCTTCTCGGGCGTCTGAGTTGCCAGAACTGAACAATTTCTGGGTGGATACGGACGGGAACCTCATTCTGAGCTTATCCAAAAATGCCGTTTACATTTCCAATCACCAAATTTACACAGATTGGATATTTTTTTGGTTTTTATCCTACACAAGCGGGTTGGCTGGCTCAATCTATATTGTCATCAAGGAAAGCTTATCGAAAGTGCCATTATTAGGTCCAGGTATGCTCAGATTTCGCTTTTTGTTCTTGCTGAGAAAATGGGAAACTGATAAAATCAACTTGACCAACAAACTCTTGGCCATTGATGCGGACGCAAGGGGTTTGGGTCCTGCGGCTGGAGTTTCTCTCGTTTCCTCATTGCAGGCTGAATCCTCTACCATTATACCATGGCCTAGTGGAATTTCCTCAAAGGATGAAAACAAGAGCCACTATCAGCTCGTGATATTCCCTGAGGGTACTGTACTATCCCCCCACACGCGTGAAAGATCGGTGAAGTATGCAGAAAAAGTCGGTAGACCCAGCTTTCACCATGTGTTGCTCCCGAGAGCCAGAGGTCTTTTTTTGATGTTGCGCCTGTTGAGACAAACTATTGATGTCGTTTATGACGTTTCCTATGGCTATCTGGGATTGAAGCCAGAAGAGTACGGCGAAGAGGTCTTCACACTCAAATCGTTGTATTTGAGGGGTAGAGGGCCACCTGCTGTCCATTACTACATCCGCGGTTTTGATATCAAAGACATTCCGCTCGGTGACGACAACTTTGTGGATATCGATGAAGTGAGTCCTGACGTGTTGCGGAAGTTTGAGGACTGGCTTTACGACGTATGGCTCGAAAAGGACAAGCGGATGAAGTGTTTTTATGAGACGGGCTCATTCGCTGCCAAGGAAGACTTGACTATGCAAACTGTGGTTGCTGATTTCAAATTGAGAAGCAGTTTAAACGTTTTAGCCCCATTTGCTGTTCCAGGTACGCTTGCGTTGCTTGGCTATTGGGTGTTCAAGAAGATGGCCGCTGGTCGTTAGCCTCAAGCTTGTCAAGTTTGAAATATTAGAAAAAAAGCCTATTCTTTTCAACGATGGCCCACTTTGTGCTGAGATGCCCCTTTATCTCGGAGTCTTCGAAGTAGGTTTACTCGTCATTATGATAGTATATAGCATTTATTCGCTAAATCAGTTTATGTCTAAAACAACCGAACAGATCATTCATTGTATACTGCTAACAACTTGATGCTTGACTGTAACTGGTAGTGTATTTTATGATACAGAGTGCCTCAAATTTTATTGACTTGCCTTCGGTTCTAACAGCCACCTACGTCTAGCGGCTGAAGATGCATATATGCGTGGAGCTAATATCATAATTCCATGAACTGAGTGAATAAGTTACGCTGCAAAATTTATCACAGAGTAGTATTTTGCTGCTGAATGGGTAAAGTTTGACATTCTTATACTTGATGTTTAAAGGTCCCGTGGACCTCCTGTAAGATTTTGCTGCAAATCATTTATTCAGAGCTAATGAATATATATTCTTTTTGCTGACAAATGCAAACAGAACACTCAACATCAAAGTTAATGGAAAACAAACTTGAGTGCATTAGAGGTCACCTCCGATTTTTACGCCTTTAATTCAAGTGCAATCTAGCAATTCTACATTATAACTACTACCCGTAGGTTGAATTTTTTAAAGAAGATATTGACAGGGGCAAAAATATGTGATGAAATATTTTCCACTCTTCTTTTTGCAACAAACTTCCTAAACTGACGAAAATCACACGATGGGCTGAGATTTCAGTTTTTTCTTCAAAAATATTCTATATCAGGCCAATCTCAAATTCCTAAAGAGTGCTATCAAAGTGTAAGAATTGAGCGAGCACAACAAGTTTGTTTCACTGCCACTTTCAAATCGCGCACGCTAAGCTTGGCGCTTTACTAACAACCCGTTCACACAGGTATGCAACATGCTCGCACAAATCTGCGACAGACCACAAACATTGCAAAAAAAAGAAGAACAATTAGCTAGACAGTTTCAGTCTGTTTTCAGAAGAGTGGCGTGAAGTCTAGACCAGCTCATCATTTCAAATAAGGCAAGTGAAACACTTCTGCCATCATCTTCATTTTTTGCCAGACATTTAAGTAGCCATGTGCCTTCCTTGCCTTGTGTGCCTGCCACAAATAAACCCGCTAATGTTTTTCGTCAATACCATCTACAAATATTTCTCACTAGTATTGCTTGTCGTTTCATTCTTTCTCTTGGGATTTCTCCTCATTGGCGGTGCTTCGACAGAGTCAGCCTATCTGTCGATCTATCTAATAAGAATGAGCTACAATGGGACAGAAAGCAGCCCTTATGCCAACTTTTCAACCATTGCAGCTGGCCTCACCGTGCGTGCAAACTACCTTACTTTGTGTGCCAGTTCAGCGGGCAGCATGGTGTGCACCACCAGCGCGAACCTTACCAGCTTGGATTCTAAGCTCAGCAGCAGCTCTTCTAAAGTCAGTCTTGTTGCAATCTCATCGGCGTTAAGTCTGGTATGCAGACCATATTTGCTCATAGCCGCGCTCGTGCTTGTCCTTTTGATGATTGTGGTGCTGCTTTGGCTGATGATGCCCTTTGTTCCAGGCAAGGTTTTGGCGCGAAAGCTCTGTGCTGGCGCGGCCTTGCTCACTAGTCTCATTTGGGGTCTTGGGGCTATGTTGCAGCACCAGGCGATTGTGAGCGCACAAGCATTTGTTGAGGCAGCCACACAGCAGTTTATACAAGTAGAACGCGGATCAAAGGCAGAAGCACTCTCATGGACAGCTTTTCTGTTTCTTGTCACTTCTTTTTTCGCTTTGCTGTTCAGGCTATTCCGAGACCACCGCCGTGAAATGGCTCAGGACGAGAAGTTTTGAAGTAAATAATTTGATCTTTCACGCCGAACATTTTTCATCTTAGTCTGAACTAGGAAACTCTCATTAAGGAATTTGGGGTTTTCTCAGATCTTTCTGCTTTTTGCTTCTTGTGGGTACTATTTCAGCGAGCGCAATTTTTCACGATAAACCCGATCCGTCGTCACGCATTTCGCATCCATTATTTTAAATCAAATTATACTGAAACAAAGATTCAATGGCCGTTTTTGAGATAATTGTATACGCAATACTAGTTGATACTATGAACCCCGACTTCTGCAATGCAATGATAGTTCGAAGCAGAACATTGAAGTCTGCCAAGATTTGAAGAGATCTGCCAAGAAAAATTTTGCTTTCCCAAATGGCAATTTCGAAGTGTCACGGTGTTGCCTCTCATGATCCATCTTGTAGTTGAGTTGAGAATAACTTATGAGCCGAGAAGATCAACTGCATTGTGAGTAAAGTGAAAAGACCGCACTAGTTTGAACTCCTGATCCTCACCTAGGAGATATTCGAGACAGACTCGAGAAAGCTCTGAAATTTCAAACTAAGACCTTTCTTGAGCCATCTGATCCGACGTGGTATCTCTTTGTTCTGCACTTTTACTATCGGAGACTCGCGGATTTCTCAAAACGTCTTTGCTGGTTAGGCAAGTATATATTAATAACTTGTCCTGGAAGCCAGTCTGAATCTGAATGATGGCACCACAAATTTTCTTGGCTTCCAGAACAAGCGTGCCTTCCATCGAATGGATATTCAAAAATGATTTCAACACCTCCATTTAATTTATCATTGCTTGGAACACAAAATTTTTCATCAAGTGGCCGAGGGTTCGTTTATAGCCATGTACAGCATTGATCAATATGTTGGCTTTATGTGGGATGCCGGAAGCCTTGAAGGCCCCTTTAAACGTAGCAACTAAGCTTCGGAAATTTCCGATATGGAAGGGCTTTTCTCAGGCGTCACAATTACTTTTTAGCTATTGTCGATATCTCAACCTCTGGCAAAGCACGGGCAAATTTTTATGCCAATACAAGTTTTCAATTCTGAATAATTGCATGTTGATGCTCAAAATCTAGATCATAGTTTGTGCAATGGGCTTTTCGATTTTTCCCTATGCAGAAACCTTACTTGTATCCTCGATACTTGGCTGCAAATTCATAGCTGGGCGCACCCGGCCTCTCGGCTAATAGGCCTCGCAATTTACTACATTCAATAATTATTTACAAGATCAGTTAGAATCTATTAAAAAAAGTCCGATTATCGTAAAGATGGGACGACTATCATGGTACCTGTGAAACACCATGCGCCAAACCAAATAGCCCATGATTCAAACCAGTGATGTGCAAACCAGCGCACTTACGGGAGTTGTACGATTTTGGGACGAATGTACGGAAATTTGATGCGTAATCGTACCGTACGCCAGAATTAGCCAGCGTACAGCCGGCGTACGCTGTGAAGCGTAGAAGCAAGCCAAATTCCCTATAATAAGTGTATCATACCAAATGGGTGCTCTACCTTTCAGCTAAAGGATAGTTTTGCATATATATATATATATATATATATATGTGAATGAAGTTTAAAACCTAGCAATTTCCAAATAGAGGGTTCGCGAGTTCACTTTTTAAATACGTTTGTGACCATTAAAGCATCATTGGCCTCTTCGTCATCTTCAACGTCGTCCAACACCAACACATTATGCGCTTCCTTTTCACCCTTATTCCCGTCTTCATCTTTAGACAAGTCATTGTCGTTCTTTGTTTCCGCGTCGAGTTCTGGAATATCCTCATCTCGAATAGCTCCTAAAGATCTAAAAATTGCTATCATTCTTATAGTTGTTGGCAGGAGCTTATTCCTCTTGTTTGTTATTACGTCTGCCATTTGATAAGGAGAGATTCAGCCGGTGCCAACAAAGCAAAATAGCCAAAAGGTCTCTGGCAATTTGGGATATCACGGGATACGAATCTCTTCGGCTTTTGAAATACTCAATAGGGTCTCGCTTTCTGCGCTCGATTGGCTCATTAAAATACCTCTCTATCTCGTGCTCAGTGGTCATATCATCTTCCAAATCTGGAGAATCATACGTCCCAAAGCCAGTAGAAGGATCCCGTGGCTCCCCACTGGGACTTCCTTTTCGACTTCTTCTAAGTTAGACAGATACCGAGAATAAACGTCACAGAAGTAATTTTTGATAGCTTGAACTTTCTGCTCCGGTACACCAGATTTTCTGAGGAATTTCAATTTCCGTTGTGGATTAAGTACGAGAGCGAGGTAGTATGGTTTGAGGCGGTCGACGCTTTTGTCATGTAGTGGAAAGTGTTAAAGGATCTTGCATTTAGCCTCTCGTAAGTAAGTCTGAGCAGCGCCACGCGTTCAGTAAAGCACGCCATATTCGAAGTTTGTACGCTAGCCCGAAGTGCTGACAGCGCAGGCAACTTCCGACCTCAATTCTCTTATCCCCACATACATGGATATCAGCAGCTATGATCAACCAAGCATGTATTCATGTACCTGCATATAAACTTCACTCCACTTCGAACGAACTCAATTAGGCTTGCCCGCCAGTGATCATCCGAATCAAGCCAGATATGCCTTTGATAACCTCTGTTCCAAGCCCGCAACTTATCGCAGACAAATCTTCGACTAACATTATTTGTTTGACGTACTGAGTCTGAGTGAGTAGCACCAGCGCTGTCTACTGCCTGCGCTCAAGGCTAAGTAGAGCAGCTTGGACTCCAGATGTTGCCTTTCAAAAATGACCATCATCCCTTTTTGTTCAATGGGTACTGATCTATTAGAACGAGAACAAATTCAAAAACCTCTCGGATATTCATTTGATTGATGCAGGAACACATGTATTCTGACGCCGTTATTTCGCCCATGACACTCTATTCGACCTGCACCAGGCTCCAGCATAACATCTCTCAGCTGAATAAATACTTGCATATTACTTTAATAAATGTGTCGTTCCTCAAAAACTCATGAAATGAATAAGTTAAACTGCCTAATTTTAAGACCCTCATGCATACAATTTACACTCACGAGCACGAAGTGCGCGTCTCTGACAAAACGCGCACCATGAAATCCAGGCGAGCACGTGATTATCACGTGCCCTAGGGTTTGCTAGCTGAGCTCAATCCCCACCCATTCCACCGCGATTCACAAAATTTATCACCTATTTTATCTACCATCAATACATCGTCTTTCCACTCGCCATGAACCACATGGAGCAAATTGACGGCTTTGCTCGAAGACTCAGCGATGCACAAAATGACTATAAGGAGTCGCAGTCAGTTTTGCTGGAGCTTTTGGACATGATTGAGGCGTTTAATGGCGCGTCAGAATATGCTTATTTCTTGAAAACTCTTGTGCCTGTCTTCATTAAATTGCTCAAGCTGGTGCCTATCTCTTTCATGAGCAGCAGTCCCGAGAATAAGTTGCGGGGTCTGGTGCTCGAAATCATTCATCGTTCCATTATGACAGAGACTCTCCAGCCTTACGCAGAGGATATATTGAACTGCCTCACCGATATTTTGCAGGTCGAAAACGAGGAAAATGGTGTTTTATGTATGAAAATTATCACGACTTTACACAAGGCGTACAAGGCGCTCTTGGAGGGAAAAGTTGAGTCTTTCACTGAGGTCATGAACAAGGTTTACGACAATATGGATCAAGCACTTGCAGATGTATTCTCGCAGCAACAAGACGCCCTGAGTCCGAGATCAGATAATGATGAAATCAAAGAATCTTCATTTACAGAAGATCGCGAACACACCAAGACATTAGGCCATGCAATGAAATCCTTCAAAGTCTTGGCCGAATGTCCCATTACCATGGTTTCATTATACTCGTCTTACAAGTCCCTTGTTCAAAATACTCTCCCCGGATTTTTGCCTAGAATCATTCATCTCTTAATGCTCCAGGTGGAGCAACAGAAAGCTTTCCGTGAAAAACACCTAGTGAATGCCAATTCAGTGACGGCGATTCTGCCTGATATCACAAATAGACAGGCTTATTCAGAATTTATTTTGGGCCAAGTCAAGGCGACATCTTTCCTTGCTTATGTTTTCATCAGAGGCTATGCGAGCCTGCACTTGTCTGCATCCCATGCCAAAATTGTCCCAGATGTCATTGTGAGACTTCTTCAAGATTGCCCGGCCGAGCTTTCGGTGGCTCGAAAAGAGTTGCTTCACGCCACCCGCCATATCTTATCGACGCCTTTCCGTACGCAATTTGTCCCCAAAATCGAGTTGCTCTTTGATGAGAAGGTTCTTATAGGTCACGGCTTGACCTCTTTTGAGACGCTAAGGCCATTGGCTTACTCAACAGTAGCTGACTTTATTCACAATGTGCGCAATGATCTCACACCAAAGCAGATATGGTCTACGGTAGAAATATACTGTACTCTTTTGAAGGATGATACATTGGCACTCACGGTGCAAATTATGAGCGCCAAGCTTCTTCTTAACCTTGTTGAAAGGATCATGAAGTTGCCAAATAAGCTCGAAAGTAGGCACTTGTTCATGATGATCATAGACTCCTATGCTAAGAGGTTCCACAGTCTCAATAGGAAGTTTCAGTATATCTTGAAGAAGCATAAGCAGTTCGAGGATCAAATGAAAGCTAAGGATACTGACACCAAGCTTGCTATTGAACGCTACTCTTCAAGATTAGACGACACTCTAGGTCTACACGCCGAAGCTCTCAAACTTGATTCCGAGGAAGAAAAGGAGGCAGAGGCCGATTTTATTGAGGTTCGTACCGAGGACAAGATGGAGATAGACTCTTCGAATATGCCATTCAGCGATAAAATTGAACCAATTGAAGTCGAAGATATTTTTAGTATCGAGGAACTCGCGCCAATCTCCGTATCTTCGCAATCAGCCAGCTCAGATCTCCTCAAAGATGCTAGATATTTGTTCCGCACGTTGATGACGTTCCTTAAATCTGTTGTTTTTGGCCTCAAGAACTGCAATCCACCAGTGCCGCCTCAGCCCGTTCATGACCCTAATGCTCCGGGACAGGTTGTCAATTACGACAAATGGAATGATTCTGCGAAGTTGACTTCTTTGGAAGAAATCAAGATCTTAAGAAGCTTTTTCAGAGGCGGCATTGGCTGTTTCGAGTTCTTTTCTATTGCTAAACCAAAGCATACAACGAATGCGAAGGTATTTGATTTCGCCACAAGTGGTCCAAACCTCCCCATCACTTCTTCAAAGGAGGAGAAAGACCTTATGGAGATCTTCGCGACAATTTTCATTCATATAGACCCGGCGTCTTTCAACGAGATAGTGAGCGATGAAGTCCTGTTTATGTTTGACGCTATGCTTGATAATGCCGCGCTCTTACATATTCCTCAATTCTTTTTGGCCAGTGAGACGACTTCATCGAACTTTACGGGAATCTTGATGTCATTTCTTCGGGGAAAGTTGGATCAGCTTGATAAAGCTGACCTCATAAAGTCCAACATTCTTATCAGACTTTTCAAGCTTTGTTTCATGTCGGTGAACTTATTCCCTGCCCTTAATGAAAGTGTTATTCTCCCTCACTTGAATGACTTGATCTTGGAATCTTTAAGTCTATCCACTAAGGCCGAGGAACCTATCTTATACTCGTACTTGGTCAGAACGTTGTTCAGAAGTATTAGTGGAGGAAGGTTCGAGAACTTGTACAAAGAAATCATGCCGATTTTGCCAGTCTTATTGGAGAGTCTTAACAAGCTTATTGAGAATTCCCAAAGAACTTTCGAGCGCGACATCTATGTCGAATTGTGTTTGACTGTACCAGTAAGGCTTTCTGTGTTGGTTCCTCATTTGAATTACTTGACCACCCCTCTAGTTCATGCCCTCAATGGACCACAAGAGCTCGTGACTCAAGGGTTGAGGACATTTGAACTTTGCGTTGACAACTTGACTGCAGAGTACTTCGACCCAATGATTGCGCCAGTGATCGATCAGATAATGGCGGCGTTATGGAAGCACTTGGAGCCGGTGCCTTATCATCATCAGCACTCACACACTGCGATTCGCATTCTCGGGAAGCTTGGCGGGCGAAACCACAAACATTTAAAACCTTGCCATACGTTGAAACCTCAGTCGAAACTTGATCAGGATATCGAAACACTTTTTACGATCCAAGGATTCGAAAACAAAGTCCCGCTTTCAGTTACTCCTGGCGTGCAATCCGCTATTGACTTGATTGAAGATCCAAGGCTGAAAGTTCACTACAGAATCAGTGCCTACAAGTATCTTTCCAGTATTTTGAAGCTCTTCATTGATACCCACCCGATACCCCACGACTTTGGCGTCTATGTGCGAGATCAAGTTGAGTTTCTTAAGTCGGAGGATATGAGCATATTACCAGAATTAGAGCCATCAGGAATCAAAGACACGGGCAAGCTTACTCGCCAGCAAGAATTGTTCTCGAAACTACTTGAGGTACTTTTTTTCTCGTTGTCAATCCCTGCAATCGCGGAGGATGCGAGTGACTTGATCGACAATATCACTAATCACTTCACCTTACTTCATTTGGGGACCGCGTCTCTTTACAAGATAAAAAAAGACAGACCATTTTCTGTGAATGATGAGGAGGGGCATGCTTATATTAGTGAGACAGTCTTTTTCAATGCAGTCAACTATTCATTGAGTTTCTGGGACAAGAAAGTGAGAGATAAGGGTATCGAGACAATAAAGAATCTTTACAAAACGACCGTTGTTCTATTTGGCTCGGACGCGGACGCTCTTTATTCGCCCTCGTTCCGAACGATGTTCTACAAGTTTACTCACTGTTGCTATAGTGAATTTTACCATACTAAACTTGGCGGAGTACTTGGGCTCAAAACTATGTATGAAGACTTGAATATCCCAGCCAGCTGGTTTTTCAAGCGCCAGTTTGAGTTGGTAAGGTCGATCTTCTTCATCTTGAGAGACACGCCAGATACAGCGCCACTTAAAGTGCGGAACTTGGCACAAAGATTGGTATTGGACATCTTGAAGGATTGCAACACAGATGTTTCAAAGGAAACAATGCTCGAGAAACCATTCCAGACGTTGGTTGGTGCGCTTGTGTATGACTTGGCTAGTGCAATACCTGTGGTAAGAGAGGTGTCTCGCGAAGCATTGAAGGTTTTATCCGAAACGACCAATGTTTCAATTGCCACGATCATGGGCCCCTCAAAGCACCTTCTATTAACGCCTATATTTGGTAAACCATTGAGAGCCTTGCCATTCCCCATGCAAATCGGTAACATTGATGCAATCACGTATTGCTTGGGATTAGAGGACACATTTCTCACTTTCAACGATGAATTAAATAGACTCTTGCTCGAGGCATTAGCATTGGTGGACGCAGATGACGAGTCTTTAGCTAATGTTCATCGTCTATATGAGCACAGAACTTCAAAACAGTTGATAGAGCTAAGGGTCGTGTGCATCAGGTTGTTATCATTAGCACTCACGAAGCCTGGCTTTTCACTTGGACCATTGTCTGAGGCAAGAATCAGAATTCTTGGTGTATTTTTCAAGGCTCTTTGCAATAAGTCTACTGAAATTATTAATGCCGCGCATCTTGGGTTGAAATTCAGTTTGGATGAGAGTGCAAAACTTCCGAAGGAGTTGTTGCAAAATGGTCTTCGCCCGATGCTCATGAATTTGTCGGATCACAAGAAATTAACTGTGTCTGGTCTTGAGGCTCTTGCGCGACTTTTGGAATTATTAATCTCCTACTTCAGAGTTGAGATCGGCCGAAAATTACTCGACCATCTCATGGCGTGGGCACAAATCAACACACTTCGACTGATTGCGGGCCAGGATTTGAAAAATAATCACACTGTTCAAATTGTCATGGCTATTCTCAACATCTTCCACTTGTTGCCTGCAAAGGCATACACTTTTATGGAGGAGATTATCAATACATTGCAATATTTGGAAGGGCACTTGGACCGCCACGAGAACTCGCCTTTCAGATTACCCGTGCTCAAATTTCTCAATAGATTCGCTGAAAATTGCTTGGAGTACTATCTTTCGAACTTTAAGAACCGAAAGTTGGGTAATATGTTGGCGTACTTCGCCGGCGCTGAAGACGGTCCCCGGATTCGTGAATGCTCGAAAGCTAAGATGGCTGTTATCGTGGAAGATTTGGAGAACGAATCTATTGATGAAGTCAAAATCACAAAATTCGCAAACACTGTTGACTTGGTGGACGCTATTTCCACACATGAGCCTGAGTGGTTTAACGAGCAGGCCGCGTTGTTGTTGTCATTGATCGATCTTGTCGAAACTGTTGTGGAGATAAAGGTACGTTTACCGTTGATCTCCAGCGCTCACTTACAAGCTGACCAAGCAATCGCGAAACTCCAATCGACTTGTGCAAACTATGCAAAGAACTCATTGACGAACCAAGATTTGCTCTTCAAACTTATCAATACCTTGTGTGAGCTTGATCTTAAGGTAAGCGTGGATATAGAAAATTTCTTTTTCGAGAATGTGGTTATCTCGGACGATCTGGATTTGAAACTTGTTTACTTGAGCAAGTGTGTTGATTTCATTGCGGAAGACACGCATTTGAAAGCTAAATCATTCATCTTGAAAAAAGTCTTCGACGGTATCTATTTACGTGAGATCAAGAGAGTTGGAAATGCAAATGCTTTTTTTGCAGACGGATCAGATTGGGTACAGAAGTTCTCGCAAAACATTTGGAAGTCTACGAACGATATCATCACCGATAGGACTTCAGGAAAAATCGATTCTTATCGCTTGGCTCTACTTGAAAGCACTGCGATGCTTCTCAAGTGGTCTTCTGAGCAGCTCACGGAGCACAGGAAAGAGATCATCAAATTTAGCTGGAATTACATCAAATTGGAAGATAACATCACCAAGCAGGTTGCGTATGTGACTACATCGTATTTCATCGCCGCATATGAAACGCCTTCTCAGGTTGCCACTCAAGTTTTTGTCGCGCTTCTCAGAACTCACCAGAATGATTCGAGACACTTAGTGCGACAGGCGCTCGACATACTTGCTCCTGTCATGTCTTTGAGGTTGGTCAATGGGGAATCGCCTAATAGCTGGCTTAAATGGCCACGCCGTGTACTTTCTGAGGATGGATTTAATGTGACACAGGTGTTGAATGTGTACCAATTTATCAATCAGCATGCAGACTTGTTCTTTGTGGCAAGGGAACATTTCATTTCCAATATCATCACCGCCATGGGCAAATTGACAATTTTGGCAAACACAGCCTTGGAAAACCAAGTTCTTGCAATCGACTTAGCGGAACTTATTCTCAGTTGGGAAAACAGAACCAAAAAAATCAAAAGTACACAGTCTTCAACTGATTTAGGTTTGCACACTGAAGACGAAGAAGTAGATGATTTTGCCACCTCCGACGACTATTCAATCCCATTTGGCCAGAAGGAAGCCTGTGTCACTTTCTTGGTTCGGTATGTGTGTATAAGCCCGCAGCGTGCTTCGGAAAGCGAGTTGGGTCAGAAGGCTTTGGGAATTTTGAATGATCTTTTGAGCCCAAATCATTGGCCCGATGTATCTGTCAAACTAACTTTCTTTGAAAAGTTTTTGTTCTCTAATGATTTGAACTCTTCCAGCCACTTGGGTTACTGCTTGAACGCTTTGGAAGTCTTAGGCGTTGTCCTCGAATGGAAGAAGCCGGAGTGGATTCTCAAAAATCTTGTCCATCTTCACAAGTTGTTGGAAAAATGTGTGAAATCTGAGAACCACGATATACAAGAAGTGCTTCAAAGACTTTTGCGTATCATTCTCCAGGCGATAGATAGCCATAGAGACAATGATATGGTGGATGAGGATGGCTCGGAAGCGAAATCCTTCATAAATTTGTTGACCTCGACAGTGCAAGAAGATCTTGGGGAAACATCGTCGTTAGCCGCTGGAGTAACGTTGTCTTGGACTTTAGCAAACTTTCAATCCCAGACTCTTGATCTGTTGATACCAATGTTGATGCGCACATTTAATAAATTGTGCAAAGATCACATCGCTATCACTCATCAAGGTGCGCAGTCTGCTAGAGATTCTTCCAACAGTTCCGGCGATGAAGCAAAGATGACTACCAAATTGTTGGAAAAGATCTTGAATTTGTGCTCCATGAGAATCCTGAGTCTTGGTGATCAGAGACGTATATTTTTATCTCTTCTTGCGCAATTGATCGAAAAGTCTCTCGACAAAGACACGTTGGAGAAGATTATCAAAATTGTGAAGTCATGGGTGTTTTCGAAAACCGACTTGTTCCCAACGACTAAAGAAAAGGCGGCTATCTTGGCTAAAATGATGACTTTTGAAGTACGTGGCGAACCAACGTTGTCGAAAGAATTCTATCAGATCATAGTCGATATCTTTGAAGACGAGACATTCAGCTGCAGTGAACTCACTGTGAGGATGGAACAGCCATTTTTAGTTGGCACGAGATCCTCGGAAGTATCTATTCGTCGCAAGCTCATGTCACTTTTGAGCAACAGTTTGGAAAAAGACATAAGCAAACGACTCTACTATGTCATCCGAGAACAGAGCTGGGAATATTTGGCAGATTATTGTTGGTTAAACCAGGCGTTGCAGTTGCTTTTTGGGTCTTTTGACTTCCAAGAAAGGATCGCCATTGTTGAAGACAACTTCAAGCTCTCTCCCTTAACAGCTTTCCCATATGAAGCCAAAAGTATTGAAGTGGATTCGGTAAGATCGGACCTTGATGACCTTTTGAACAACCACAATATTTTTTTGAGAAAGACGTCAGATATTTCGGCAGGAGCAGTGTTGGAACCTTTGATCGATATTTTTTACCAAAGCAATGATACTGTTCATCGAGTATGGTCGAATTTGTTTCCTATCGCGTTTCGATCTATAACCAGATCTGAGCGTCTTGACTTCACCCGATTCTTGGTAATCTTGTTGTCGAAAGACTATCATACGAGACAAGCTGATTCAAGACCAAATGTTATTCAATCTTTAATGGAAGGAATATCCCAATGCGAAGATCTCCAGCTACCGCCTTTTGCAGTGGAATGTCTTGCAAGCAACTTTGATTCCTGGTCACAAGGGCTTCATATTCTAGAAAACATTGAGGCATCATCAATTGGCGGGAACCCAGAAGTTCGCGAAGTTACACAAGATGCTCTTTGCAAGCTTTATGCCACTTTGAAAGAAGATGATATGTTTTATGGTCTTTGGAGAAGACGTGCGAAATATTCGGAGACTATATCAGCTCTCTCGTACGAGCAAATTGGGTTGTGGGATAAGGCCCAGCAATTGTATGAGACAGCTCAGATTAAGGCCAGAAGTGGAGCACTACCCTATGGTCAGTCGGAGTATGCGCTCTGGGAAGATCATTGGATTTTGTGCGCCGAAAAATTGCAGCAGTGGGACATTCTCACTGATCTTGCAAAACACGAGGGATTCTCTGATCTTCTCCTAGAATGTGGATGGAGAGTTGCTGACTGGAATGCTGACAGGGACACTCTCGAACTGACTGTGAAGAGTGTGATGGATGTGCCAACCCCTCGTCGTCAAGTTTTCGAGACGTTTCTTTGTCTTCAAGGCTATGGACAAGAAAAGGAAACACTTCTGGAGCTCTCAAGATTGTGCGACGAGGGAATTCAATTAGCATTGAAAAAATGGCACGGCTTGCCGCATAAGTTCGGCGATGCTCACATTCCATTACTCCATACTTTCCAGCAATACGTCGAGTTTATGGAGGCGAGCCAGGTGTATTCTAGTTTGGTGTCTACAAACGCTCAAAACTTGGATGTAAAATCCCAAGAGCTCAAGAGGGTCTTGCAAGTCTGGAGAGAGAGACTTCCTAATGTGTGGGATGATATCAACATTTGGAATGACCTCGTGACCTGGAGACAACACGCGTTTCAGGTGATCAACAAGGTTTATATGCCTTTTATTCCTATTTTGCAACAGACCAACTCTGATGGCAATGCAAATTCATATGCATACAGAGGTTTTCATGAGATAGCCTGGGTCATCAATCGGTTCGCACACGTGGCCAGAAAACACAATATGCCAGATGTTTGCATCAGTCAACTCACGAAGATTTATCAGCTCCCAAATATTGAGATTCAAGAGGCATTCTTAAAGTTGAAAGAGCAAGTCAAGTGCCATTATCTGAATCCCAGCGAGCTAGGAACTGGACTCGACGTAATCAGAAACACTAACTTGGTCTACTTTGCAACTCAGCAAAAAGCGGAGTTTTTTACGTTGAAAGGTATGTTTTTGAGCAAGCTCGACCAAAAGGATGAGGCCAATAAGGCGTTTGCCACTTCAGTGCAAATTGATCTCAATTTACCCAAGGCTTGGGCAGAATGGGGTGTTTTCAATGACCGCCGGTTCAAGGAGAATCCAAGCGACTTGGTTTACGCAAACAACGCCATATCTTGTTACTTACAAGCTGCCGGACTCTACAAAAATGGCAAAACGCGGAAATTGTTGGCTAGGATCCTCTGGTTGATTAGTTTAGATGACGCTACAGGCACTTTGGCTCAAGCTTTTGAAAACTTCAAGGGCGAGGTCCCAGTGTGGTATTGGATCACGTTCATCCCCCAGTTGCTCACATCCCTTTCCTACAAGGAGGCCAAACTTGTGAGACAAATTCTCATTCGTATCGCAAAGAGTTACCCACAAGCATTGCATTTCCAGCTCAGAACAACAAAGGAAGATTTTGCAGCTAAGCAACGCCAATTTATGGAGAAAACCCGTCAAAGAGTTTCAAACGGATCAAACTCGCCTGTCTCGGTCGATCCGAAGGATACCTCCGCTGAGCTTGAGAAGAACGGCGAAAGCCTGGAGACTACTTCCACAGGAACAGATGCCGAGGGACATGGCGGCACCATTGAACAAGACAGCACGTCGAAACCTGCAGGCAACCTTGAAAGAGATACGCAAGAGCAATCCAACTTGACAACAGGAACGGAGATCGCTACTCGAAGGCAAAGTGAGGCGACGCAAACCATTCGCCGCTCCTGGGAGTACGTGGAAGAAATCATGGGCATTTTGAAAACTGCATATCCTTTGTTGGCCCTCTCGTTGGAATCACTTGTGGACCAGATTAACCAGAGATTCAAGTGTACGGCTGATGAGGACGCGTACAGGCTAGGTGTTGCATTATTGAATGATGGTGTTCAGTACCTAAACAGGCTTGGAAACCCCAAAGAGGATGCCAAATTGCCACCTGTGACTGAAGTGAATATCACTCGTTTTGCAGAAACGGTGCTTCCGAAGCAAATTCGTGCCGAATTCGAAAAAGATTTGGTTATTGGCAAACCAAACTTGGAGGTATATATCGCCAAATTGAGGAAATGGAGAGATCGCCTCGAGGACAAGTTGGACCGAAGATTTACCGAGGTCAATCTAGAGAATTTGTGTCCTCACTTGAGCGAGTTCCACCACCAAAAATTCGAGGACATAGAGGTGCCAGGTCAATACTTGTTGAACAAAGACAACAACGGCCATTTTGTGAAAATCGAGCGGTTCTTGCCTACTATAGATTTAGCTCGTGGAACCACTGCGTGTTACAAACGGATCAAGATAAGAGGTCATGATGGCAGCTTGCATACTTTCGCCGTACAATTTCCTGCAGCAAGACATTGTCGTCGTGAGGAGTGCTTGTTCCAATTATTCCGCATTTTCGACGACCATTTGTCGAAAAAGCCGGAAACACGTCGCCGTAACATTCTGTTCACGCTTCCGATCGCTGTCCCATTGTCACCACACATCAGAATTGTCAATGATGACCCACGCGATATCAGCATGCAAAAGATCTACGAAGACTTCTGCAACAAAAGTGGTAAGGATCGTGACGCGCCTTTTATTTACACGATTGAGAAATTACGTGCAGCATTTGATCCACGTCTTCCAAAGCCAGATATCATGAGCATTCGTGTTGAGATATTAAGCGCTATACAGACCCTTTTGGTGCCCTCGACGGTCCTCAAGAATTACTTTGTCGATCTTTACCCATCTTTCGAGGACTTTTGGCTTTTCAGAAAGCAGTTTACTGCTCAGTATGCGTCATTTATTTTCTCAACTTATATGATGTGTGTGAACACTCGTCAACCGCAAAAGATTCACGTGAATAGAGGCTCTGGTAGCGTGTGGACTTCAGATATGTTGCCTTGCAAAATTGCCAGCAAGAGTGCTTCATTGGACGGCTCGAGTGGTGGAAGACCAGCTCCATTGTTTTACAATGCCGAGATGGTGCCGTTCCGCTTGACACCCAACATTCAGAAGCTCATTGGTGAATCCGGAATAGAAGGTGTATTGGCTATGTACATGTTGGTCATTTCTCGTGCATTGACGGAGACCAAGTCTGACTTAGACCAATACTTGACAATATTTGTGCGAGATGAGGTGATGTCGTGGTGCACGCAACAGGACCCACCAAGACCAATTCCACAGGACAGCAAGCTAAGAGAAATTGTTATGCTTAATGTCGAGCTCGTGATAAAGAGAGTTCTGTCAATTGCACAGGGATCAACTGGGTCCACGCCCAGCACGCAAAGTGTGCTCGAGTTGATTGCACAAGCTGTAAACCCTCACAATCTTGCTGCGGCTGATACATTGTGGATGGCATACTTTTAGTGTTTCCAGCCTTCGTTGTGTACAATTACCTCCACAAACATTCTGACTGTATTTGAACTTTCTCAAACTACCACCGCGACCAATGTGTCACTTCTCTCTTTCGCTTGACCGTCGCTCCCCTGCTTCGCTCGATAGTAATTAAGGTTGAACAAAAATACCACAATAGCAAATATGAGCGAAATGAGTGACATTACTAAGAGCAAGCTGCTGACGACTTGCACGTAGACCGTGATATCCAAGGGCAGAACTGGAAGCCTATCCTGGTCATAAGTGTATTCTATCATTGGTTCCTTTACTTTCAAACAAAGAACCAACGAATAAATGTTGGCCGTGAGATCGACAAATTTGAGCAAGCATGAGATGAGCAGGCTTTGAAGGGACAATTTGGTGGGCACGTTGATAAGACCTGCAGGAATCATAAGAATACAAAGAACAAACTAGATGTTAGCGTCGATACACTGTCTATAATGAAAATACTTGATCTCAAAAGCTCTTTTTATACATACCAGTAAATATCCGACGAGGCACAGAAGAACTGAAGCAGCGGGCCTATTGTCGACTTCACTGAAGGGAATAGCAAAGAATGTCAAGATGTACTGTGCCATGATCAGCCCAATGAACATATTAGAGAAGATCTTATAATCAGATGAGCGGAAGGTAATCTTTTCTGCACTCGTTCCTCGCTTCTCGTGCTTGGTCAAGCAATAGACTTTTGAGTCACCACTTAATGCATTATCAAGATCGCGGGCCAAATTGGATTGGTTTTGATCCGTCCATTTTGGAAAGCAGTTCAGCGAGTTTCTCATATTGTGATCTTTTTGACGAATAGGAATAGCTTGATCATCGAAAAGTATCAGAGTTTTCTTCATTGGCAAAGGGCTTTTGAGGCAAGAAATTGGCAAAGTGGTTTCCTTACTGATGCGCACAAATGTATTTGAATCTGTCAAACTTTGATTTCCCAGCTAGTGAACCACTTCGCGTAAATGATGATAGTGGTGATACTTGACACACTCGCTGAATTTACACAAAAGCCCGAGAAACTACTACTTGTATATTTTTTCATCCCAAAACAACTGTCAATTATGTTGTATCATTATTTTTTGTTATCTCCAGTCAGCGTACTTCGCAAAGTAATTGATACCCACTTTGATCGCAAATCGACTGTCCTTGCAGCAGCTTTTCGCAACCGCGACAAGTTGCAGCCATACTAAGAAAAGAGGTCAGTCACAAACCCTCGTTTTACCGAAACGTATTTCGCTAATAAAAAGTTATTCTCGCGGATTAGAGAATTTCAAACAATCTTTATTGCTACAAATTTCTTTGCTAGGTGAGAAGCTGACTCTTTATAACGCAGTTCATCACATCTCAGATAGCCATAGTATGACGAGACTCAATGACCAAGGCGTATCATTCCATCGGCTTCTCAATTCACCGGAGCAATTTGAAAAGCTCTGCCAGGATATTTCGAATGATCAGGTAGGCTTCGGATATTTGAACTGTGACTTCGAAAGTATTAACTCCGGGGTGAGCGAGCAGCTCGATGCTATAACACCAAAAACAGCAGAGTCCTGGAATTATGACGATTTTCGAAGAGCTGCAGACTCATTTTATTTGCCTGATGTTGCACATGATCAAATTCTTCAGGCAGCCTCAAGCAGAACCCTGAAAAGAGCATTGCAATCAGTTCTTGAGGATCTACCCAACCAATCTCCCAGAGAAGAGGATTTGCTGCTATGGAGGTCAGTAGACCCCAAGGAGATCAACAATTCAAGAAAGAAAAGGAGAAGACTTGCTGAGCTACACCAAAATGACTTTGGTGCTTCCACCAGGGAAGATACTATTCCAAGGGTACCTTCTAAGGTACCGAGAACTTCTCGCCACTCAACAAATGAAAGCAAGCTCAAAGAGTGCGTGTCAGACCTAAAATTAAATGGAGAACTACAGCAAAGGTGCATTCTTGCACCATCCCAAACTCTTGATCTGCATCACCTCCGTAATTTGGCTTACAACCCCAATCATGACCTGCAAATATACATGGTCAATTTTAAGTCTTTTATTGCGGACCAAAGCGTATGTGTGATCGAGAGACCACGTTATCTCCGTGAAAACGTCTATAAAATGAATGAAGACGACTCGAACCTTGTCTATTTGCGCAACCCCAAATTCAGTCTTGATCGCCCGTACACGTATGAGTGGGTTAGAACGGAGGTGGATCCCGTGACCAAAGCTTTGAAGTTGGAGACGAGGTGCGCGCTTTGCTGTTATTGTAAAACACCACACTTCCTTAAACTCAGGAATTCGACATTTGCAGGGCATATGTGCCTCCATCACGGTATATTTGCCGATAGTTACCTTACCCCTGACCCAATACTTGTAGGTCAGTTTACTTTTCCCAAAAAGAGCGGTATGTCAAGCCAAAACAAGAGCCGACAACGTGTTCATGAAGGTGCTGTGTGCCCGGCTTGTTACAAAGCGATTGAGATTTGTAGCTGGAACTCTACTAAAGGAAAGACACCGCTCTTGGGATATTTCCGGCATTTCAAGAATGACCATAGAACCGGCAAAAACTGTGAGGGCTTTTTTACATTCCATCTGGCGGGACCTGTTCCTATGGAATTCAAGGAGTAATGCAAACATATGCGGTCCACCATTGGCGCATACAGGATATCCTAGATTTGATTCCATATGATTGAATTTCACAACCTTCTTAGAAAGCGAGTCAAATAATGACGTACAAAATGCAGAAGCATAATAACTTTAGTACGGTCATCATATAAACACCCTAGCCCCATTTATTACTTAGTTGCATACATTGTATTTTGTACGTGTATGCGTATGTGTGAGATTCTCTGTTGTATCCATAAATTTGTTGCTTGCGATCAAAAATACTGTCAGCGTACGTAGTGATGCATATGTCCTGTAGAATTCAAAGTGTACCCACTTTACCTAAAACTCAAAATTCGACTTGTGGTGTAAAGAACATTCTCATTCAAGCTAAAACGAAGTTACCTGACAAAACTGAAATCCGGAATTGATGGCTCTAACGATATGTTTCAAATTCTATTGACCCTCACCTTTGAATCCTGGGACTGGAGGCGTATAGGGATTGGCTTTTGAGGTCACCATATTTGCGTAGAAGAACCTTTCAAGACGAGGAAATGCATTGTCACTGAGCTCCACGCCTTCACTAAGCCATACTCCCCACGCACCCATCATATTCGCCATGAGAATATCCGTGAATAGGCGGTCGCCGATTACGGCGATTTCTGCCGCGTCGTGAATGCCGTGATTAGAAAAATAATTCATGATCTCCTGATGACACCCAGGCTTTTTCGTTGAGTGACGAAGAACAGTAACTCCAGTATCTTTCTCAAGTTTATCAGCCTGTTTATAATATATGTCATCATTAGTTCCAGCCGAGTTAGACACAATCAATAGCTTTCCCTTGGGATAGAGATGACAAAGCTTCTTCCACGTCTCTTCATAAGCAGGCCAAACTTTGTCGTCGTGATCTTTAGCAAAACAGTTGTCTTTGTCAAGCACTATACCTTTGATCTCGACTTCATGTCCGGGAATTTGTAGAGGCAATGGAAGTTTGTCGAGCGCAGCGACAGTTAAGTGAGGCAAGCAGAGACCTGGATTATACACCAATCGAGAAGCATTCACAACCGCACTTGCGTTGAAAAGCTGCATCGCTAAATAGGCTTTGGCCTTTACCGATAGGAGAAAATAATTAGCCTACCTTTGCGAAAGTCGATGCCGTGTTATCAGCGGATGTATTCGAGAACTGTCAGTCGCGGTGATCAGATATGCCCCTTCTAAAAGCTAAGCGATACAGATTGATTTAGATATATGCAGGCTTCCTTTGTGTTGTAGCCTGTAGGTGTGTAAGCGTAGGTGTCTTGTCTGCACGCCTTACTGTGGAAAGTCAGTGGTGTAGCGACCTTGTCTCGACTAGGTTGCTATTAGCGCTAAGTAGTTGTGTGAAGTTCCTCTTTGTTTAAGTCTAGCTCAATTTCCTGGTCTTCTGACTTAGGGGATGGGTTTGAGCCTGAGCTAGGCACGAGCTGGAACTCGCGCAAGGAGTGGGGCACACAGCTGATCAGAGGTGGTCCCACTATTGTCCGTGTCTGCCAATTGTCCGGGAGAAATAGACCCTCCTATCCGTGTGGGATAAATACCCCCTTATCCACGTGGGGGTAAATCTTCCCATTAGCCGGGTCTGTTTCATTTGTCTGTTGACCTATAAATAGGTCTATGCCTGACCGCAGTATGAGTTGAGAAGGCAGACAAGCTCTATAATACATTAGCAGACGTAGGATTAGTTGTCAGGTAGGACATAACCACTAGTGAAATTACGCTATACACGCATTTCACCCGCGCGCAGATCTTCCCATTGTTACCATTGTTACCATGCTTTCTCCTATATAGTTGCCAGTCCCCCCGTTGGGGACACGGGGCTCTCTTTTTCTCAACCTTTATTCAGAAGTTTCACCATCACACATAGTTTTATCGTTAACCAAGTTTTACCTATCGCTCTTAGCTCTTAGCGCTCAGATATATCTGACATTAGTACAGCTACAAACCAAACCACTATAAAGTCGTGGGCGCATTGTAACCCTTTGCGCGAAATCCTGGTTTCTTTGCATTTTCGAAAGACAGTTTCGAGAAAATTTATATAATTGATGCATCTATGTATAGATATCCAGGTAATCTCTTTACCTTTGCACATTCAGTTGAATTTCCTGCACATAGTCATCTCAAGAATTAGGTAAAATAGAGTAGATAGTCCTAATCAGCTTCTGCTGACCATAATTTTGGCTCAACTATTTGGATTAAAAACAAATTTGTATGCTGGGATAGCAATAAGCCAATCTGAGATTCTAGTCACGTGATCGGAAGATACGATTCAAATCACGTCATGTTTGACGACTGATAATGGTGTACGACAAAATTCCGAACAACGATCGGCGGAACGATCATGGTCGCTCTCAAAATTGTTACTCAAATTAAAATTCCCATCATGATTACGATTATGGAGACCCAGATAATCGTCAATCGCAATTCTATCGTGATAGGGCAGTAGTTCGCAACACTGCTCGAGACCCTTGGAATGTCTGTATACATGCGAGAAAGCCGATAAAATAATCCCACTCATTTCAGTGGAAGCGCGCGATTGTGCATTTTCTCACAGCTGCGGAGCTTCAGAACAACGCTCGCTTGCAAGTGAAGATCGGTTAAAAGCTATAAAAAAACAGCGAAAACCGCATCCAACATGAGTCAACATCGCAGCAGAGTCAGTCGAACCAACAAAAGAAAGCAAAATGATATGATGCTTTTGTCATCGGAAATGACCCCGCGAAGCCTAGAAAATGGCAGCGATGAAATACACTGTATTATCTGCGCCGAAAAGATTGTGAACTCAGCGATTGCACCATGTAACAACGTTACATGCCACGTTTGTGCTTTCCGCCAACGAGCCCTTTACAAGAAAAAAACATGCCTTGTCTGTCGAACCGATCATGACGATATTATTTTTACAGAGGCGGTATTGGAAGAGGGCAAGTATGCTGATTTTGTTGCCCAAAGCAGGTCCATATATGCCCCAGAATATGATTCTCATTTCACAAGCCAGTTCGTTAAGGATGATACACTCAAACTCATGCTGTATGAATGTTCCGAGTGCCAGGAAACATTCAAAAGGTTGAATCAGCTCAATGACCACACAAAAACCGAACATTCCATGCAATTTTGTGATATCTGCATAGCCCATGGCAACACGTTCATTTGCGAGCTAACGCTCTTCAGCCAGAGAGAGCTTCAACGTCATAAAAATGAGGGAGACAGAACTGGCTTTTCCGGCCATCCAAAGTGCAGGTTTTGTAAAGGCAAGCGATTCTATTCCGAGGATGAGTTGAATATTCATATTCGGGACAGCCACGAGCGGTGCTTCATTTGCAATCAGGACAACTACCAAATATCTGACTACTACCGCAACTACGACGACTTGTATGACCATTTCCGCACCTTCCACTACGTGTGCACGATTCCTTCATGTGTGGAGAAGCGTTTCGTGGTTTTTAGAGAGGACTTGGATTTGACTGCGCATATGTTGAAGGAGCATGGCGGCATTATGGGTCAGAGCGGCCGGCTCGTGATTGGAGCAACATCTTCGCTGTTTCAGTCACAACTTTCCACGTTCAACTCGCGCTCACTGAACAACAAGAATAATCTGCGGGAGACAAACGATTTTGGCCTCAAGAAGCGTAGATTGGACGAGCGAGTCAAGCACTATCTTCAAAATGATAATGCCAAAATGGGGCAGTTTGAGAAAATAAACTCTAACTTCAAGTCAAAACGAATCTCCGCTGCTGACTTAGTGAGGCAATACCAAAGTCTTTTTGAAAATAACGACGATCAGGATCTTTCCTTGGTACTTTACGAGTTCATCGAGCTCCAGCCCTCGCAATCTGATCAACGGGCATCATTGCAATTAGCATTAGATCAAATGAGCACAAGTGTTTCCGCCGGGTCCTCCACTCGAAGCTTCCCGCTTTTGGGAAACTCGCAGGATCGTCATATTTTGCGAAATCTGTCATGGGGTGCTGGCATTGGATCTTCAAAGAAGTTTCTTGATGACAAATTTCCCGCATTGGTCAAGCCGAAAGCAAAGCCAGCACCTGCCATGAATGGGCAAGTGAAGTATACCACGCTCAAAAAGAATCCCTCCACAAGTTTGAGACCGACTGCATCCAACAATACCTTCAAAGAAAATACCCTGTACCGGCCCACTTACCTTGAGAACTCGAGATCAGAGCTGTCCATAACTTCGCTTCCAAGACTTGGACTGTCGGCATCATCAGTGAATGATTCCTCGGCGCTGTCGCGAGAGGGTTCTAGGCCACAGTCGCCTCTTATAAGAGGGCAGACTTTCAAACTACCAGACTCAAAGTTCCCGACTTTGGCTTCGAAAAAGAAGATCAGTATTCCTCCAGTGAAACCAATCCCAGAAGCACCTACAGGTTGGGGTCCTAGCTTGGTACGTCAGAAGCCGGAGCCAAAAAATGACTGGGGAATCACAATTGTTGATAAAAAGGCAGAGAAGCTCCGAAGGAAAGCAGAGAGGGCGGAATTGAAAACGAACCAAAAGAGGTAGGTGGGTATGGTGAGAGTTTTCCTTGGTTCGATGAGAGACGATAAAAAGAAGATATTTGTATCTATTAGTTTTGATAGATCCAATGAGAAGATTCTTGCTACCGAAGAGTAAAAATTATTCGATTGCAGTCTTCGTTCATAGAGTGCGCGGATCTCAAAAATATGCACTCAACAGGTATCATTTGAGTGGGAATGACTGGACTAGTGCATTATCTTGCAAATAAATAAATTCTAAAGTGTATGTAACAAGCTTGCCCACTGAGGTGAACTTAGCCTTAATAAAACCTTCGCGATGCGTCGAATTTGCCTGCAGGCGCCACAGGTCTGCATCTCATCAAATACAATACCCAAGAATTGAAACTGATTGCGTGACTTGATACCCCGATCAATTATATTATAGAAGATAAGTGATATCTGGCCAAATTACAACTCGATTATCCAAACCCATCACCGAATATGCTTCGCAGAAGTCTATGTTCTTTTCAAAGAGCCATCCGCACAGTTACCAGCAACAACGTGGGACCAACCAAGCTGGCCAGAATGGCTCCGGTCATTTCGTTTAGGCCGTTGCAAATCAGGCACAACTCAAGAAATAACAAACTTGATATGCTGCCAAAATTCAACAACACAGCTGAACTCAAAATGGAACTGCCCCAGTTTATGATTGCATTCACTTGCAAAGTATGCGACACTCGCTCCTCGCATACCTTTTCCAAGCAGCTGTATACGAAAGGATCTGTCCTTATACAGTGCCCCGGGTGTAAAAATAGGCATTTGATCGCTGACAATCTCAAAGTCTTTAGAGACGAAAAGGTGAATTTGGAGGACCTTCTACGAGCCAAAGGGGAATCAGTGGCTCTGTCTACGGAAGATTTAGCATTTGAGGATATTCCAGAATCTCTCAAAAGCAAGTTGGGTCATTTTGCTAAAGACGCTCCGGACGAATATCATACCGAATCACCAGGGGTTCAATATTTGTATCCTGGGACGAAAGAATCTGGGCAGTCATGAACAAGTTCGCTAATTGATGGAGCACGTGAAGCGCCCATTATATCCTCACATTTGTACATATCATTAGTAGCGTAGGCATGTAACCGCGATGTTTGAACAATACTACCAAGAGTGTCACCACTGTCACTGATGCTTAATGGTGCTCTATTCGCGTAGTCCAAAATGGTGCGCACCGTAGAAAGAAAAAAAAGCCAAATCAACAACATCTGTTGGGTAGTGTGGGATCACTGCGGAGAAAACTCAATAAGTGGAGCTTTTCAATTATTTCGAAAGGTGATTATATATATATAAATCTCTATGCTTACCAAAAGCCTAATCCTGAGTTTTGGCCTCAGACGATTCTATAGATTGTATGCAACAGCTGCCAAGAGTGATGCGGTAGCAGACAGGTATAAAGTTCAACTTCAGCAGAAAGCCAAAGAGGTAGGCGCCTCCTCTTTCGAGGAACTAAAAGAGCTCCTCAAGAATGAAATAGCGTCAAAAAAATTGGAGATGAATGCCATCGACCCTTTGAAAGATTTGGAGATGTTTGAAAAACAGCAGGCCGATAAATTGAGACAACGTAAAGCTGCTCAAGCCAACTCAAAGATCAGAGGTGCAATTGACGCATCGATTCCAAAAGCCCCCTATAAAACCATCTCGTCATTTATAGATTTGGAAAAGATCCGTGAGTTGTCTGAAAAAGAACTCAAGATCATCTGGAAGGCCAGATTCGAAATCAACGATCGGGCCATAAGTGCTGTCTTGACTGGTGAGCAATTTGCCGCACTTTTCGCCAATGCTTTCAAAAATCCAAGCTTTGTTTTGCCTTTGCCAAAAGACGACCAAGGCTACGAAATGCAGTTTGTTCAATGGAGCTTCGTGGGACCTCACACAACACATTGTATGTTGACGTCATTGGCTGAGTATAAGCTTCATAAAGAATACGCAAAGCCACATACAACCTTGATGTTCCATCAAGAATTAATAGGGGACTTCAATCTAGTATTGATGAACGGCCAACTAGAAGACGACGTCCCTTTGTCATTGGATGAGGCGCTGTTGCTTGTGCTAAACGTGCAAAGATTTTATGGGGGCTTGACACCGTCTGCTGGCTCAGAGAGAAAAAAGGCATTACTTAAGGCATTTACTCTGGGCGACTCTGCGTTTGACATGGATAAATTGATTGAGGAGGCGACGTCTCTCGATTGAACCCGTGTTTATTTTACACTAAACGAAACAGACCTTCGAGATATATGATGTCTCATACTTCCACGGTAGCTCATCCAAGACTCAAAAGGTCGTCCAAATTCGACGCGATTTTCTTCTTGGCAGTTCGCTTTCTTGTCGCTGGTTTGGAAACTTTGGCTGCCTTTGTGGTTGAACGAGCGTTTGATGATGACCTGGAAGGGGGCTGGTATGCATCCTCCACATCACTATCCACAAATTCCGCCTCAGGTTCGCTAGCTCTCTCGCGTCTGAGGGTCCTGTTCTTTTGTGTGGAACGAGGGTTTGAAGTGTGTTCCGCTTCGAATTTGTCACTTTCGTCACTTTCGTCGTCGGTTTCGATCCTCCTCTTGGACATCGCCCTCAACTTTCCCCGTTGGCCTTCAGCCGATGGAAAACTCTTCAGCCCTGAGATTGAAAATGCGTCATCGCCCAAGAAATCGTGATCTCCCGTTGCAGCTGAGTTCGATCCGGTAATTGTGGACAATGGCTGCCGCTGTGTATCTATACGTAACTGATTTAAAAGCTGGCGAAAGGATCTCTTGACCAGTATGTCGTCACCCCGGTGAAACTCATCTTCATCGATGTTTATATTCAGAAGCAGTTTCGCGGCGTTTGCGATTGTCTTTTCCACGTAGTCAGTCAAAATCTGCCTGTCGTCTTGCTCGATGAATTTTTTAGTCACATCAAACATTCCTGCCTCGGGAACGAGATTCAAGTTGGAATCACCTAAGTACTCTCTCAATATCTTTTGAATCGATGTGTTCAGGGTCATGGGTACCGCAGATTTGCTTTCGATGCTCTTTTTGCCGTCCGAGACGAGACTTGGGACAGCTTTCTTCTTGTGATACAAAATAATGTCATTCACGTTCGCTACTTTGCCAACAAAGCGGTTCGAAAACCGCCTGGAGTTCTCCACCTCAAAATTACCCGTATGATCAACGCGGAGCCTTATCAACGGTAGCATGGGTGTCTCTGTGGAAGTCGCTTGGTCATGATGTTTATTCGCTTCCAAGATGAGACCATCAACTTGCTGTGTAAGAAAAGCCAGAATATCAGCTTTGGAGGCTGGCCCTTCCACAAACCCTTCATTCTTTAAACAAACATCCTTTATCAAAAATGGTCGCACGGTCTGTAAGGGTACCGGTGTGAGGGCATAATCTTTGTCTTTTATGTCCAAGATAAAAACATGTTTTTGCGCTGTTTCGCCTTCGCTGAGAGAAGTAGCCACGGATGATCCTGGCTGTAGGGTGTCAAACCCGGTGGTTGGGTTATATTGAGGAAACGACATGCATTCATGCTCGTGGCCCCACATCACAAAGTCCAAGAAAGGTGGAAAGAAATCCTCAGGAACGTACGACGTCATAGAATGACGAAAATGATTTTGGTGCACGCAAAGGAGATTAAAAAAGTTGGAGTCTGACTTTGGTTTCTGGAAGGTGACATCTCCATTCTTCATAATTCGTTGCAAACGCTCATCTCGCATGTTGTTGATACCATAAAGCGCCAACTTGGTGGTTCCCTTTTGAAATACAAGAGGCGTGACCGTGATTCTATCCAGCCTAGGGATCTGCCCGAAGTAGTTTATCAAACCAGTTGCAGCCAAAACATCCATTGGCAGGAGTAAGCCTTCACCCGTGGCATCGTCATGATTTCCAGAAATGGCGAAAACTGGAACAGATATATTCAAGTTGGGGTCCTCATAATTCACAGTGTCCCCAATGCGAAGCGCAGTCGAGGGATCACTCAACAACTCGAGCTCACATGGACGGTCTCCTAAGCAATTGAGTCTTAACAGTTGAATAACATGAAAAAGAGATTTCTTAGATGGCTTCGACACGTGAAAGAGATCGCCGCCTTGCACAACCATATCTACATCATGTTGCTTGGCCAAGCAGGTGATTTCCTGAAAAGTCCTCCAAGAGTCATTGCCTCGAATTGGATCATTTTCTAGGTATCCAACATGGTTATCTGTTGTGAGAAGAATGCGTAAGGTATCCGCGCCAAGTGGAACCAGATCTACCGGGGGCATATGAGTGTTACCCTACTCTGAGCTTGTGGATTCAATTCAAAAAGAGAGCTAGAAAAATCGTGCGTTGAATTCGCTTGCCGTGTGCTTAGATAGTGTGCTAGAGGAGCTCAAGTTCGCAAAGGGCATGCTGCAGTTCGCGGGGCCAAATCGAGGTGTGACTTATACACTATATGTTATAAAGTGAAAGACGGACCAAGTCTTTTTGGGGACCAGACAGACTTTTATAAATGTTTATCAATGAATTTGTGAACAAATGAGTTCTTATTTGTCGTATCTCTACCAGAAGGTAATTATCTTCATAGGGCCCGAGGCGAGAGAGCTCCAAGGCAGGGCCTGTTTGGACTGCACGCTGGCAGCCCCATCGCGCGCATGTTAGGCCCAATTCCGGGGCCAACTACCAATACCAGCAAGTACTTTCATACTTAGAATAGACTGTTGCACTAAAGTAGAAGATTTGCAAAGCAGAGTAACATAAACGCAAAGTTTCGTCACTTGATATAAGAGATCAAGTGCAGTGCTCATACCTTGCTCCCATGGCTGATGCAATTGATCGGCAACACGATGAGATCGAGTCTTTGAAGTCTATTTACGCAGATATATTCACAGATGTTACTCCACCTAATAAAGTATGGAATCGGGACGCTAGCCCGCACTTTCAAATTTCCCTTCAATCCCATGAAAACCCGGAAAGGCCGGTTGTTTCGTTAGTTCTAGATATAAAATTCACACCAACATACCCTATTCTGTCGCCCATTGTCACGGTCGTCAATCTGAGCAACATTCTCCGAGGCAGACTCTCTCAAATAAACGCTAAAATAGATGAAATTCTCAAAGATTATCTCGGGGAGGAGATTTGCTTTACGGTCATCATGGACATCAAAGAGATGCTTGACGATTTTCAACAAACAACCGAACAGGTGCTTTCACTTGAGGAGGAAAGAGTCAAACGTATAATAAAAGAACGCGAATTAATCGAACAAAAGGAGAAAGAGCATCTTCTCAAAGAGCAACTGGCAAAAAAGAGAAAAGCAATTGAAGCCAACCGCCAAATTCTTCAGATGAACAGTGACTACACGGAGGATCCTGGAAGCATTGGCCTCGATCATGCTGCTGACTCCTCTGCCACCCCGGATAATCGTGCATCTGTCCTTATACCTCCGCCTTCGTCTGCGCAAGTCTTTGTCTTCGATAATCCTTTATCTGGCGAGCTAGCTCGTAGTAATGTTCGTTTTCTGTTTCAAGCAGTCCAGGGATTCATCAACTACGAAAGCCGAGATTTACTCGCAGACATCAGTAAACAGTACATTGTGAAGCCATATTTACCCCCTTCCGAGCAAGCCCGCTTTGATGAACTCAATTTGAGCATTCTGTACCTCCTCAGTGTTGTCTCGCTTGATGATAAGCATTGGCTGACAATACCAGGCAAATCAGAAATCAGAGACCTAGAGTTGGAGCTACAGTCCGTCATGGCCTTAAGTTCTGACTCACTTTTGAGAGTTGTGGGGTTTCAAATCGACCAAAATTTGACAGAGTTGGGCCAATGGACAATACGTATTCTCACGGAGTATCAGCTGAATCAGCAGTCAATCCTAGACATTCTTCTGGCGGCAGGCTCCGTTAATTGGTCTCTCGCGCGTACATGGTTGATCCAGCTACTACCGTCTTTGGAGAACCTACACAACTCTGGTCTCGCACATGGCCTCATATGTCCACAGAGTCTCACTCTTTGTGACACTAGGTCCGATCCAGACAACAACAAAGTCAGACAAGTAAAGCTCTGTCATCCCACTTATGCTTCAACTCTTCTTAAAATGACACAAGTACATGTTGGGGAAATTACAGAAGCCACCATACTAAATAAGTTCATTCCAAGACTGTGGATGGATCCTGACTCCACTGCAACCATGGCAAAAACCGACATTTGGCAATTGGGAGTCCTCTTTATGCGGGTCATGCTTGGCTTAGATATCCTTGAATCCAAATTCAGGACGCCGGAGTCGTTCTTGTCCAATTTCGATGTGAGCGAGTACTCGGGTATCAAGGAATACGCCGAGAGAGTTTTCGATATCTTACGTAAGATGGTGCAGCCAAAAGCATCCAAAAGATCCTCTTTGCTAGAGCTAAATGCGGCCAAATTCTTTAGAGCTGGTTTCGACATGAATAATGAGACCGTTTTGGAACACAATGCAAAGACTCACTTTTGCGACCCACTCGAGGGCACAAGACGCAATACAATTATGTCTTCAAAATTTAAAAGAATCCCTCATGATACAGCCAAGAGGGATGACGTTGGTGTCCCACATAGACGCCTCTCAAATCATGCTGGAGATAATTCGGGTTTGACAATCAGAAGAGCCATTGATAAGACAGCGTTCAATATTGATGACACCAAAAACTCTAACCAGAGCGAGTCAAGGTACGCCCGCGAATTCGAGGAGGTTGGTAAATTGGGCAAAGGAGGCTTTGGAGAGGTTGTTAAGGCTCGCAACAAGATGGAGGGCACATTCTACGCTATCAAAAAGATCAAGCACAGACAAAACAAACTTGAGCATTTGCTTACAGAGGTCTTTTCTTTAGCAAGATTGAACCACCAATATATCGTCAGATACTATGGATGTTGGGTGGAAGAAGAGTCGCATACAAGTTCTCGCAATGAAAGTGCTGTGGGGTCCGGGGATGACGAAGGTAGCTCGTCCGAGGATTTCCTTGGTGATCTTGATAAATTTGAAAGTCCTTTAAACGCAAGGTCATCCTCGTTTCTTATTAGTCGCGACAATTCGTTTCAAGTCGACTATTTCTCAAACTCAGCAAACCTGCTAGTGTACGGCAGCGAGTACGACGACCGAATAGTGTTCGCGAATAGCGATGATTACGGCGAGTACGACGACCGAATAGTGTTCGCGAATAGCGATGATGACAGCGAGGATGACGTCAAAACTGACAATGTTGATGAGATCCTGAGCGCTGGGGCGTATAGTTCTGCGGAGGAAGATGAAGGTGAAGATGAGGATACGAGCTTTGTCCACAGAGAGGAATTAACAAAACAGTCTGACGCCACCAATACGAGATCCATTTTATACATACAGATGGAATTTTGCGAAAACAACACCTTGCTGGATTTAATTGACAAGGGGTTACCCGCAAACCCTAGCGAGTACTGGAGGTTGTTCAGACAGATTCTCGAGGCTGTTTCATATATACACAGCTCCGGCTTCATTCATCGTGATTTGAAGCCAACGAATATCTTTATTGACAAGTCAAATAATATCAAAGTTGGTGACTTTGGGTTGGCTAGAAATTCTCAATTTCTCTCGGCTCTTCTGCAGAACAATCAGGTTTCGGCAGGTGAAAAGGATTTGTCAACGGTCGTTGGGACATTTTTCTACACTGCAAAAGAGGTGGCGACCGGGCAATATGATGAAAAGGTCGACATGTACTCCTTGGGGATCATTTTCTTCGAGATGTGCTACCAGCTTCAAACTGGGATGGAGAGAGCCATGATACTCAATAACTTGCGCTTGGAGGAGATCAAGTTTCCGTCAGACTTCTCTGAAAAGAGAAAAGCAACTGAAAAGAAGATAATTCGCAAGCTTTTGCAGCATGAACCAAGAAGTAGACCCGATGCATCCGAGCTTCTTCAAAGCGGACTTCTCCCGGTTGAGCATCAAGATATAGTCATCAAAGAAGCTCTTAAGTCATTGGCAGACCCAGCATCCCCCTGGCAACATCAAGTGAGGGAGACATTGTTCAACCAGCCATACCTGTTGGCACGTGATATCATGTTTGATAGGGTGGGCAAGAATACGCAAGGCAGAGTCGTGGAGCCAAATTCAACTGACTATATTATTTTCAGTCGATGTCTTGATACAATCTTCAACATCTTCAACAATCATGGGGCTCTCCAAGAGTTCAGCGGAGGCTTATTGATGCCTAAGTCACTGATTCAATCAAAGGAGTTTGTGTACGAGCTCTTAGATCGCAGCGGGTCTGTCTTAACTCTAACTTATGATTTGGTGCTACCTCTTGCTCGGTTTTTGAGTCGTGAACACACGCAGATTAAAAAGTGTTACGCTCATGAATTCGTTTACCGGCCAAGTATTAGGGGCACAGGAAAGCCAGATAAATATAGCGCGGTTGCTTTCGATGTGTTTTCACACAGTCGAGACTCGTTGCTCTCAGACTCTGCCGAGTGTCTAAAGGCTTTGGATGAAATTCTAGCTACATTTCCGTGTTTTAAGGTGAAGACCTGTCAGGCATATATTGTCGTAAACCACATGGACATATTGAGCTGTGTGATTGACTTTGCGTTTGGTTCTAATCATCAGATGAATCAGGCACAGAGATATGAGTTGATGGGAGTAATATCCCAACTTGATGTCGAGCGTGGCGCTGAAGACGTGAAAACCTATTTGAGGAATGATTTCAAAATTCAGCATACGATTGTCAAGGATTTGATCGACCTATTTAATTTCACGGTTGAACCGGAGCAAGCAAGAAACAAGCTTCGAAAAATTATGGTCGACTCACCATTACTTCAAAAAGTCGAAAATGGGTTGGCAAACTTGTGCGAAATCATTCAAATTGCCCGGAAGATGGGAATAACTTCCAAAATAATGTTTTGCCCGTTGAGCAATTATGATGCGAGATACTATGAAGGGTCTTTGATGTTTCAAGTCATTTTCAGAATCGACAAAAATCGGAAATTTGCAAGACTTGCTACGGGGGGTCGGTACGACTCTTTAATTGAGAGCTTACCAAACGAAGGCGTGACGGCTTTGAAGACCCCTCATTCTGTGGGCTTTCAATTGACGATGACTCTCCTCTTTTTGATCATGAAGAATTCGAAGCTGAAGTTTTTTTCTGTGGTCGATTCTAGGACGATCAATAGGTGGAAACCTGTCAGATGCGATGTGCTCATTGTGAGTTTACAGAAATCTATTATTGAAGATTGTGCATTCGAGCTTCTTGGTGATATGTGGGCGCATGGTATTAGCTGTGATTGGTATGTTGCTTCTTCTCATGACGACATCACATACAAATCAGACTTAGACGGTTGCAATTGGGTCGTTCACTTAAAACAGCCCAAAACGAGTGTTAGAAAGACGAAGAAGGGACAATTCAAACCTATTCGTGTCAGAAATGTTCAGCTGAATAGAGATACTGATTTGGACTATGATGAGGTTGTAAACCATATCAAGAGTGAATTAGGAGAGAAAGAAAACGATTGTTTGGCGTCAGTGCAGCAAGGAGGTTCTAATAGTGGCCCAAATGATTATAGGGACACGAGTCGAGTTGAACATCGTGTTGGCGAGCCTATCTTTAATTTTGACATAGATCAGAAGGTTGTGGTGATCCCCAATCTTGCTAAAGGAAAAAAGAGCAATAAGCGGGACAAGTTTGAACAAGAGTATGATTCTAAAATAGCATCGGCTCAGATGCTCAAAGATCTTGCTCAAGCGCCTATATTGACTATTGACCTGAGCGACGCGGTTCTTGATATGATTCTGTCGACGTCTTTACTCGTACAACGAGAGGAGTGGTTGAAGCGGGCCTTCTCCACTAACAAACAACTCCCACGAAGTTTTGGTGTTGGAATATACGAGGCGTTGCAAAAGGAAGCGGACAGGGGTACGCGATGGGTTGTTCTACACGCTCCGAAAACAGACAAGACCACAATTGTAGATTTGCAGAAATGAGCGAACGTACAGTTGGTTATTTTGTGCGATTCAAAGCCATGGTCGTTGCTAATCACAATAATGAAGCGGTCTCGACTAATGCGGTGATCATGCATTTATATTCGGTCAAGGTCTCATTTGGAAAGCCTCAGACTCAAAAACTGTTTTTTCCAAATCCAGTACTCCTCGAGTCGCAACTTACTGTATTCTGCGTAGTTGAAATCAATCGTGGATAGCTCACTTTGTATCATAGCCCAGATTCCCCAGTAAAACCCTGGCATACCATAGTAGCACGCGATCTCTTCTATTAGTTTGCGTACTGATTCCTCCAGTGCATCCGCGTCATTCAAATAGCCCCTACACCAAGATACCATCACTGTATTAGAAATCAGTGGCTCTGGAATAGCCGAGCGGTTGCAATCGAAGCCCTGCCACTCAGCAAAATGATTCGCGATGTCGAACGCTCTCGGCGCAGGTAGCATATACTCGTAATCGATGAATTGGATTGGGTTTTCTTCTAGTGGGGGTAGTTGAGCCTCAAGGTCTGCTATGTTTTCGAGCGACTCTGTAGAAGGTGGCACAATGATGTTGCCAGATAGAAGATCGCAATGGCAAACCACCACAGGAGATTTTGTCGCCAGCTTCAACGCTCGTTTGAGCCATGCTAGTTCTTTTAAAGCAATTTCTCTCACATTTTCAATCGACACGTCCACCTCGCTGTTATTTTCCCTGAAAATACGAGCAAGGGCTTCAGTTTGAGGTACAATGTGAGTCCAGTCTTCAAGGAGATCCCAAATGTTACTAACGGTTTTTGCCAGTTTCGAATCCGACTTTTTTGGCCTGAGTTTGTGGGGAGACTTACGATCTACTCGCTTCTTGCAAGACGCCGTGTACTTCCTGATGGTGCACACACCGTCCTCGATAATCTCGCAATTGACTCGGTTATGCCAGTTTCCAAGCTGTTGAGCTATGAGTGGAAAGAGGCTTTTCTTCGAAAGTTCACCAGGCTCTAAAGAGCGCCCTGGTAAGAAGCCATAAATGAGTCCATTAGCGAATCGCGCGTGAATTGATGGGGCTAGCTGCAACGAATTGAGCACCAAGTGAGACATGAACTCCCTGTTTCTATCAATAATGAGATTTGTCCCCTGTCCATATACACGCATTAGAAGTGTTTCATTGGTTGCTAAATGAGAGCAAGACAAAAGCATGTTAGTGATGCCCCCAGTCAACTGCTTGATAGAAATCGAGCTTGACCATGAAGGAAACAATTTTGTCAAGAGTGATTTCATTTGTGTGTAGTTAGAATCTAAGTTTCCTTGCAAATCTACAAAGAATTGGGGTAGATACGTTGCATGCGCAGAGTAGTCTTGTAAAAGAGCTAAGGTGCTCTCTCCCGGGTCTATATCGCCAGTGTCGTTCCCAGCTCCTAGATTGAATGAAGAAATACTCAGCTGAGATACCGTACTTCGTGGCCTCTGTGTAATATTCACTTCTACATCCTCTATTTCGATGCCGTTCTTTGTCACTGGAAGTTTAAAAAATTGGTCATCTTCAAGCGGATCGATCGCCATTCGTTGTACAGCACAATTCAGAAACTGAGAAGTAAGAACTGCCTCGTCCTCGTCTTGTGTATGCGAGCCAGTTGATAATCTCCGGCTGACATCGGACTCTAGATCGGATAAAGACGGATTGTTCAAAGTGTAAAGAAGATTTTTCTTCTTAATCAAAATGCCTGTGGGCGAACGAGGCACAAGCAATTGAGTCAGATCTACCATTGAATCTATTGAAGGGCTGCATGCAAATGTATCTGGCATTTCTCCATTTGCATTATTAAAAGCAGTGACGGGAATGCAATGAACAGTTCCCCCTGAAAGAATGCAGTATACTGGGGCAGACATAATTAAAGCGATAACCAAGATTCCCAATTGATGGCGTAAAAAGACAATCAGCACAAGTCAAAATCTTCGTGTAAGTGAGAATGCCGAAGCTATCCTTCCAGCCTTCGGATTTCTAATGGCCTTCAACCACGATTTCCAAGCCAACGAGATAAGATAAGGATGAGCTCAACGATACAGAAGGGTGCCCCAATTATATAAATCGATCAGCAAAGTCTTCTTAACGTTACACAATAACACGGGCTAAACGTATGGTTGGCTCCACTAGCAGGTTTTGTGGGGTCTTGAATTGATAGCAGGTGGTTACCAAGAAAAAATCAATAATGCCAGTCGAGGTTAGTCACCTGCATATAGTAGTGAGATCTGGGCTTTCCAACAAGTGATGACGCGTATTGTGCAACATGATGGCTTGGTTCATTTGAAACGATTTCCATTTTAGAACTAGCTGGCCCAGTTTGTTGATAGTAAAGCACTCGCTAGTTCAAGACCAAAGTATAAAAATATTTCCACACAAAAACCTGTTAACTTTTTGTGCAATGCTCGTATGGTGAATTGGTTTGATGTTTAACTACAGATCACATGCGTTGATCGTGGACACATGACACGTGACTTGACTTGTTCGTGCGGCCACTTTTCCGTTAATTGGCTTCTCCCTGGCTCACGTGACATGTATAGACCCCTACGATCAAAAATTAATTGTAGTTAGCTCTAATTTAAAACTCTTCATACTGCTTCAACAGCAGTATACTCACTTTCTGTGTCATTCACCAATAGCAACTTAGGTTCATGGCTGGCCCCCGCGATTGGTGAGGGGAAAAGGCGGAGGTACAGCCAGGTTCCTATCATTAAGCCGATGCACAGGCCCACGAAAACATCGATGAAATGGTGTCTGTAATCCTCTGTGCGACTTAAAGCAATTAAAGCTGCGCCCAAGGTGGGTAAAAAGGTAATAGCCCAACGAAGTGCTCCCGCCTGGGGTCTTGCCACACTGAATTGGCCCGCAAGCCACAACGAGAGGAAGAAGAGACCAGCAAAAGAAATACTCGAATGCCCCAGAGGGGTTGTACGGAATCCGTCCATCAACTGTGAAATGTCTTTGGTCGTGCAAACATCCTTCGCGTAAACGAGAACATCTTTCGGAGCATCCGCACGGGGCACACAACGAGCTAAGAAATCCGGTCTGTGGCGCCCAAAACTATTCTTTAAGATATCCGTGACAACACTTGTAGTGAACACAGAAATAACCAACCCTAGTAGCGAAGTATATGTGATATACAATTTATGCGCTCTCCTAGCGATCGCGAGCGAGATTACAGCGATAACAACAAGCGGAACCCAAGTGGAGTATACGAACAACATTGTGTTCGACACCCGTTCGACTTTCGCAAACGGGTGCAGAATCGTGAGATCGTTGATGTAGAATTGTCTCTGAAAAGGCTGTATTCCGTACAGGATAGGATAGAGCACGACGAGAAGAGCAACGTATGCTAAATCAGTGGCTCTCCAACGGACAAAAAATTGCCCACCCTTGACATTTTTCAACCCAAAAGTTGACCTTTCAAACACGTCTCCATCGCGTAAAAACTCTGCGATCTTTTTAAATGGCAGCATGGCAGTGGTTAAGGCTCTCCGAAGGATGCATTAACGGAGATTCAGAAGTGCTCGCCTATTGCGGTCTCTATCGTCACGTGCCGAGGCAGGTCGAAATCTCTGTTTCTCGTTAAAGTTTCCGTCCTTGCTCGCGCGGCTTACTTGCTTTCCGGAATAACGCTTTGCCGGGCTCGTCTGATTGATTTTCCAGCCCCCAAATTTGATAAACAAATCTCCGAGATGGGGTACAATTTATACATCTACGGCCTGCTCCCAAAAGCTCAACCTAGTATTTCTGAAAGTTGAAGCATCACTCACCGTGCACAAGGAAATTTTTGCAATTATACGTGTCAGCAGATTTTGATCTGGAGACATCAATCTACAGCGCCTTACTTGAACTTTAGCTGTATCAATTTGACTTTTTAGGTTTTTCCCCCAAAAAGAATCTATCCTACAGAAAACAATCAAAGTACAGCGGAGACGGACCATGAATGTTTTGCCAACACCGAGAGCTTCCAAGCCCGCGTCTCCTCAGCACCAGTGCGAACTTGAGTCCTTCGACTTCAAAAAATCCTCCGGAAATGACATCAGACGGTTTAATTCCCGTTTGAGTCTTCAAAAAGGCTTGACTTACAAGAATTGCATCGCTTCTGTTTGTTATGAAGGCACTATATGGGAGAAGATCGATGCAACTGCTTGTGCAGGGTTTGATTCGATTGAAATCATGACACCCGATTTGGAAGAAGCGTCTCCCGAAGGTATATTGAACTACTGTGATGAACGGGGTATTTCGATTTCTATATTACAGCCCTTTAGAGATCTAGAGGGTTATCTTTGTGAGAAGCAATTTCAAGAAAAACTTCAGCAATTTGAGAGTTTTGTAATCACATGCAGGGCATTGAACTCAAATTTAGTCCTTCTTTGTGCAAATTGTGACGAAGATTCAACTTCTGATCATGCTGTTATTATTCCGCAATTGAGGAAAGCTGCTGAAGTGGCTGCAAATTATGGAGTGAGGATCGCATACGAAAATCTTCTGTGGGCTGCGCATAACAATCAAATTGATCCGTTAGTCGATCTTATCGAGAAAGTGAACATGAAAAATTTTGGTCTTTGCATGGACTTATTTCATATCAATATTCATGGCTCCTCTTTACATTGTGTGGAACGTCTTCGAGACAAAGTCTTCTTTGCTCAGTACTGCGATTCACCATCCTTGACTAGCGATTTGGACATATTGGAGCATGCGAGAAACTACAGGGTATTTCCTTTTCAAGGGTCCTACAACAACATTCATATGTCCATGAAAATTCTTGATTTGGTGAATTATGATGGACCGCTTTCTCTAGAGGTTTTTAACAAGCTGTACAGAGAGAAACCCGGACAATGCTCTTACGTTGCTGATGATGCGTTGAGAAGCTTGCTCTATTTGCAGGCAAGTTATAACGACATTTACAAGGGTACACATATATTAGCAGCAGCTCAGGTCACAGGAGTGGCTTGTCCTTCAAATTTTGAGGGCTGGTCATCGATGAAGTTAGGGTTCTCATCGTCGACTAGTAAAGCCGAATTTGAGAAACGCTTGGATTTCTTAGAGTTTGGTGAACTCAAAGACGCATCTACCTCATTGATCTCAAACTTGTCAAAACTTGCCACTCTCAGAGTAAAGACACGTCTTGCATTTAATCGTCTAGTATTGGCGGTACGTCTTGCGCTTGCTTTCGAGCCAGTTTCTGATCATCCACTAAATGTCAGTAACAGCTTTAATCTTCCCTTGCAGAGTGTGTTTTGCAACGACATCGGCGTCACAATCGTGATAAGTCTCTTGATTGAAACTGAAGAGCGATCAAATTTTTAGTACAGACAGATTTCGAATTCGAGATGTCTTCTCATGTCCGAAAATTGCAAGTGGCTCAACTTAGTAGGCCCCACCATATCCACGCACCACAGCATGAGTGGTCTAGAATCTGGCATGAAGTGCTTCTTTTCCGATAAATAGGCCTCGTGATTAGTCTTATATAGATACCTAAACTCAAATTTCAGCACAAGTTCAATTTCTTTCAATTGCTTCAGTCAAATAGCTCACTTCAATACATGGGTGAATTTTCGGATATCATCATCCGCTCCTGTGACTGCAGACAGGGTAAATCTCATAATTGTTGCAACAGCCTACAGGAGTGGAGAAAGGTTGCGAAAAAGTGGGGGAGGAGAGACGAAGTTTTGAGAGTCTCGAGAGGCGAGTCATCTGTCGCAACCTCAAACTTTTACAAGCCCTCGTCGCATCAGCAATGGCTTACGCAGCAATTTTATATGGGTTCACTCTTTTTCCCAAAATTTCGTGATTTCGTGCACTGAGGATTAGATATTGTCAACATTGAGTACTTTTGCAGCGGGTGAGTGGATCAATTTTGGTATTCCAAATTAACGATATAGTGCAGCAAATATGGATCTAGATCTCAAAGAAATTGAGGATTTTGCCGTCAAAGTTGCCCAGCTAGCAGGAAAAATGCTCGTCGATGATGCATCGAGAAGGGACTCCACAAACCACTTAGACCCTAGAATAAAATTGAACTCAGTGGATATTGTCACAGAGACAGATGAAAAAGTTGAAAAGTTCATACATGAACAGATCACTGCATCATATCCCGGACACAAATTTGTAGGTGAAGAGTCATATTCTGCTGGCGAGGGCAAGAATTATTTGGTCACCGATGCGCCCACTTGGGTAGTGGACCCGTTGGATGGAACGGTGAACTACGTACATTTGTTTCCAATGATATGTGTCCTGATTGGATTTTGCTTGGGAGGGACCCCAGTGGTAGGAGCTATACACGCGCCCTTTTTGGGCCAAACATACTCTGCGAGCCGAGGTAATGGTGCTTGGCTCAACCGAAACGTGCGATTGCCTTTACAGAATCAAATTCTCCCGGTGAACGCTCCACAGGGGTGTATTTTTGCATGCGAGTGGGGCAAAGATCGACGCAACGTTCCACAACTGAATCTATCTCGCAAAATCAACTCATTCGTGAATATGGCGTCGCAAGTTGGAAACGGCTTCTTGCCTGGAATGTGTCATGGAGTGAGAAGCTTAGGATCGGCATCTCTCGATCTTTGCTTTGTAGCGACGGGCGCGTTTGACATCTGGTGGGAGGGCGGCTGCTGGGAGTGGGATGTTTGTGCTGGGTTTATAATCGTGAAAGAAGCTGGTGGGTTGGTCACAACAGCAAATCCCCCAGACGACACTTCTATTATACCAGAGGCTCATTTGGGTAGTCGGCTATATTTAGCTATTCGTGCGGCAGCAGGAGCCGTGGGCGAGACGGGAAGAGAAGCACAAGAGAGAGTTGCTCGTGCTGTCTGGGAGCGTGTGGAGGCTCTTGACTACGAAAGACCTCTCTGTTAATTGCTAGGACGATTGCGCTCGAGCGATTAGTATCTGAGGGCACTAAATGTGAGCATACCTTGATATTGAGCGAGTTATGATATTTATTTTTGGGAACTATCAATTTGTATCAACGAACACATTGCTCGAGCGTAATAAATAATGGTCGAAAAACAAGTTTTTATATAAATGGATTTTTTGAGTAGCCAGTGCCACCTTATTTTCACAGGCAATTGCTTTCGTAGCTGTTGTGAGTTCGTGAGAGCATGTCGTGACGATCAGTCCTGACAACCGTTAATCATGCGCACAATTACCACTTCTGACAGAGAAAATGGAATACCCGATAGGCACTCACATTCTCCAATGTTGCAACTCCAATTTTACCCTCACTACAGCAGCCTCTGCAACCATTGATCTGAGACGTGCGCGCGCGCGGCAATACTGCCCCAATCTACAAACCGACTATATCTCACCGCCGTGCTATTCCCCCAATCACTACACCCAAAACAATAACTCCCTCATAAATCAAACCACACTTCCTTATCAAAAATGAATAGCATGTATGGATCCGAAGATCCATTTGAAAATGGATGGGCCTCTTCTGAACCCAACACACAACCTTCACAACTTTCTGCCCCGAATCAGAGTTTCTCTGTTGTGGATACATCCTCAGACATTATGGCCAAAATACCACCTCAATACAAGCAGATATTAGCCAAGTTGAAGTCACAGGTTAAATCAATAAATTCCTTAGAAGCTTATGTCTTTCTGCCACTCATAGCTGAAAATTTTCTCACCTCGTACCAGGCTTCCAGGATTATTGACATCTTGTACGAACATGAATTAATGCCACTCAACAACGAGATCAACTTCATACATATTTTGGGTTTGATTGCGCTTGAAATAAGTACCGCAGGAACGGGTGATTACGTGACATTACAGTTCAAGCTAAACACTGGTCTTCCACCTTTACCAAGTGCAGCCGTGGCTTTGCTTGTGTCTGATAATGATGAAATTACAAATGTGCTACAGGATTTGGTCCCGCAGAACAACCTAGACCCTTTGACATCTCAATTGGCAAACACGAGCCTTTTGAATGACTACTCTGGTAAGTCTACCAACTGGAACTCGAGTGAATCAAACTCTGCGGAGCTAGAGAACGCATTGCACAATCATTCAGCGCTTCTGCTCGATCCTGATACCACATCTCCCGATTCAATCCATGTCAATGATCTCAACTATTTAACAAAACACGTTTCAGAGATTCGCGACAGATTCAAACCCTTGGTAGATGGGGAGTATAAAATTAGAATCAAGGAAGTTCCGGAAAAGGAAGGTCTTCTTTTCAAGCATATTAATTACGCCATCTCACATGAGATTCCTCTTGGCATGAATGGACCTGCGGGCACCAAAAAAGTTATTCGGCGTTACTCTGATTTTGTATGGCTCCTCGAATATTTGTTAAAGAAATACCCTTTTCGTGTCATACCCGGGTTGCCCCCAAAAAAGTTTACAGGTATGTCTATTTTCCTAGACTTTCTCACCATTTGCTGAAAAACCCCCAATAAGGCTGAGGGTCATGCCTCTTCGCACTAATTTTATAAGTTTACTAACTAACCTAGTAGGAGCGTCACCGGATTCACAATTTTTACAGCGGAGACGAAGGGGATTGCACAGGTTTTTGAATCAACTCGTGAAGCATCCTGTCTTGAAGCAAGAACCCATTGTCGTCACCTTTTTAACGGTCCCCACTGATTTGATATCTTGGAGAAAACAAGCGAGAATTGACTATTCACTCGAATTCAAAGGCGAGAAGATACTGACAGCTTTTATCAATACGATTTGGCCATCTGTGGGTGACGAATTCTTGCAAAATTGGAAAAACGCCGAACAAAGCTTGCCCAAACTCATCGAGATTTGGACCAAAATCGTTATGCTAGTTGAAAGACATGAGAAAAGGCAACAGCAAATAGCCTTCGATAACGGAAAATTTGTGGAGATGATCACAAAGTTCTCGGATCTCGATGAGACTCTCTTTCCTCACAAAATCATCGACAACAAAGTTATTTCCACTTCAAATTCATGTGAGACGAGCTCCATTAATGATTCATTGTCCAACATATCTGCGTTTTTTGATAAGGCCTCCACACTTCTCATCGATGAAAGTTACATCATTAACACCGACATTTTGGAGAAGTTCAAAAATTTTTTGGACTGTTTGTACTCACTCCAAGAATTATTTGACAGGTCGAAGAAACTTTCAACCAACACCATACCTCAGCTTCAGCAGAGAATCCACGAAAGCGAATCCCGACACGAGATCCTCTCTCAAAATGATGTTGATATAAAAGGAAGCGAGCTTATGAAGATGAAGCAGGCCATCATAAACGACAAGCAAGAAATGTTCCAACAACTCAACAAAGATTGGTTAATCAAGCAGTGTTGTTTCGAAGAGTTTGTCATGTTTCAGGAAACCCAGTTCTTGATTTCGGAAGCTTGGAGCGATTGGTGTCGTGGGAGGTATAAGTTTCAGGACAAGTTTTCAGGGCTTTGCGAAACATTAAATGATCAAATCACTTCTGAAATGCCTTTGCAACGATAGTTCGAATTCAAGTAATTAGTTGCTCATTTGAACGTTGTTACCTGACAATTTGCAATGTTTTCCCATTTTTTCACAAGCAGGTGCTCTTCAAGGTCGAGTTGCTCGTCAAAGTACAGTTTATCCAAGACTTTGGTTATATTCAAGGCCTTCTGCGCTTCATCAAACACGACAGATCCATGCAATTTGGCCAAAATCTCGCCTACGCGCGTCCCCAATGCCGCCCCTTTCGGGAATCCATGGTCAAAGCCGTGCTGCAACCCCATCTCTTGGGCTTCGACTACGCCATCTAAAAATCCTTGATTTATATGTGCTCTTTGCAAGTCCGCATAAGGAGATATCAGCTCTTCATCGCTTCCCCATACGTCATCTTTTGTCCTCGATGATTCCCTAAGGGTATCTTTGTCTTGAGCATTATCGCATTGACAACCCCCAGAACACGACATCCCTAAACCTTTGTTTCCATGGAATTGGTCCACGGGCCGTGGTGTGCGATATCTTGGGAGTACTGCAGGATACTCTGAATCTCACTGCATTCATTATGACTTACAACAGGTCAAATAAAGAAAAGTCCTGGGGTAGCATTCAATGATTAGTTTACTTGAAGCAATTTAAACAAATGTTCTGAAGCTTTGCTCAGGATATAACTAGAGCAACATCACCTTATGGCTCTTTTTTTTTAAAGAACCAATTTCATTATATCATAGGACTTGTAGTGGCATGCAAAGCGTAGTACAGGCTCGCCATTAATCACGTGATAAGTTGGCCAGCGAAAATGGCGTATCAATCAACGAACTACTTTAGTGCCACTTACTTTAGTTCGTTTCACCAGCGCAAAATTCGAAGCACTTGTTTCAATATTCATCCCTCGTTTAATAGAACATCATCTCAGACCAAAGGCGCCGGTTGCTTCGTGGTCCACTTTGATTGTCATCCAAGACGTGAGTTTGTTTCTGTCCTTACGCACTCACAGTCACAAAGAAGCTTTTCTTGAACATCAATCAATCGGAGTGAAGTCCATCACGTCGTTCTTCTTGAAGACTCAGAAATATGGCAGAAAATCTCGTCACTCAAGTCACCCAGCAATCTAGTGCTGGTAATGCTTTGAACTATGAGGAAGACAATTCGAATGTCGACTACAACTCCAAAATTCATTTGAATATTAGAGGAAAGGCATTTAGTATCACCCGTGATGAGCTCATGAGCTTGCCAGAAAGCATACTATTGAGTCTTTTTCCGAATGGTGTCTTTTTGGACTTCAATGGACAGGTGATTTCGAATTTGACTGAGGAGGATGTGGTGTTTGTTAATTTTGACCCTGCAAGTTTTGAATATATTCTACAAACTTTTGGAGACGCACATGCAGATCTTGAAGCAATGGGAACCCTAACTCCACAAGTTTCTGGTGCAAGCCGAGCTGATACATCCGCGTCGGTGTTGCAAACAAAGCCAGCAATCATAGTCTTAAGGGAAGATTTGGACTACTACGTTATTCCTCCTGTAGCTGGCTGCACCATGGAACACATGAAGCACTTGAAGCTAGAGGTTGCGAATAAACTTATTGAGAATAAGATGATCTTCTCGGGACTCGGGTATGATACGTCTTTGCCAAGCACTGTTTCGCAAACGCTTGGACCTGCCGAACAGCATTTGTTCGACATGTTATGTTCCTCTGGGTTTGACAGAAGAGAGATTTGGGGAAGCCGGACGTTGGAACCAAGCAGGTGTGCTCTACAGTCTTTGCTGTTAGTAAGACTTGCGTCACCGCTGCCTACTCCGCCTGACTCACCTTCTCTCAACCCCGTTTCGTCGCAAGCATCGGCCAGATCTAGGTCCAGATCCAGAATAGCGACCTTAGCCAGTTCGGCCAGCCGAGCTGCCTCGAGGTCGTTATCCAGGGCACGGAAAGGCAATGACGTCAATCACTCCAAGCTTTTATTGTTTTGGAGAAAACCCGCAAGAAAATGTTGGTGGTCTCATGAGGAAGTTGAGGTTACAGTATCTGGTACGGAAATTTTCAAGGGGGGTGAAGACACGACCAAAGTCAAGATCCATGTGAGAAGAGTTTGGACTCTAGAATTGTCTGTAATCGGAGTTCAATGAGAGGATTGAGACTACGGCGTTTGGCTCGGGTATGAAATCTGGCCTCAAATCATGTTGTACTAAGTTATGGTACTTGCACTACAAAGTATGCCTAACAAGACATTGAGGACTGAATTGAAGAGAACCTTACTTTTCTTTTTGAGAGCTCCTAAGTATTTCGAGGGCTTCATGTCGTTTGGGAGCGTTTATTAATATTAATTGTGAAAGCGAAACGGAAGGCTCACTTGTCTCATAGTGCTATTGCAAATTATGTGAACAGTGATCAGCCTTCATAAAAGGGCATGGCTAACTCAATTTTTAGGAAATCACATAGAATCATCATAGCCGCAGTAATAATATATCAGTCGAAAAAAAAAAAAACATATCCCCTCAGCATCAAATTTTGTTTACTTGAATTCAGCACTCGTCGCAACAAGATACCAAATAAAGCTGCAGTCGCGTCTTATGGCCCGGTCCACGCGCACATCAAAACGTGCAAGTCGATCATCTACGTTTCTTCATGCCCATTCAAGCGAATGCTATTCCGCCAAAGTCACCATAGTCTGATTCAAAGTCCCTTTCTGCAATGACTACTCAATACAATCAAGAAAAGCTCGACCATACCCCTTGGGTTGAGAAGTACCGCCCCAAAAACCTAGACGACGTTGCCTCACAGGAGCATGCAGTGAAGGTTTTGAAGAAGACTTTGCAACTGGCAAACTTGCCTCATATGCTCTTCTACGGCCCCCCTGGAACAGGAAAAACATCCACAGTATTGGCCTTGGCCAAACAGTTGTATGGTCCTCGGCTTTACAAGCTGCGGGTATTAGAATTGAACGCATCGGATGAGCGAGGTATCTCAATTGTGAGACTGAAAATCAAAAACTTCGCTAGACTCTCGGTATCTAACCCAACCCCGGAAGACTTGCAAAATTACCCTTGTCCACCTTACAAAATTATCGTTCTCGACGAGGCGGATTCGATGACCAATGATGCTCAGGCTGCGTTGAGAAGAACGATGGAGAATTTTTCGGGTGTCACGCGTTTTTGCTTGATCTGCAACTACATAACAAGAATCATTGACCCCTTAGCGCTGCGGTGTCTGAAGTTCAGATTTCGTCTGCTTGATAGCGCCAATGCGTTGGCACGCTTAACTCATATTTCCGAATTGGAGGGTGTCTCGGTGTCTCTGCCTGAGGTTTATAACGAGCTTATTACTGTGTCCAACGGAGATTTACGTAAGGCGATCACTTATTTACAGTCCGCAGCACGGCTTGACTCGTCGTTGCAATCTGATGCTGAAGGTCTGTCTGGCATTTCAGTTGACTCGGTGAGAGAAATTGCGGGTGTGGTGGATCAAGCGCTTATGGCCTCTCTTGTAGAAGAAATATTACTGAAAGACACGGCCAGAATCGCTTCAAAGGTCCACCTGGTCGTATTGCTGGGGTGGAGCGCTCAACAGGTATCTGACCAGTTACATGATATTTTGATTTTGGACGATAATATATCTACTGCACAGAAAAACGAGATGGCTAATGCTCTATTCGAGACAGACCGGAGGTTGAACAATGGCACGGACGAGCATATTCAATTATTGAATTTGGCTTTACTTATATCACAGTCCATTTGAGGGTTGTTGAGAAGACTAGGAGATGAGTATAGAAGTCCCGAAGGTATTTTTGTGCTGCATGAATACGTCTACATATATACCACGAAAGCTGATTGAAGTATACCAAAGAAAATTGAAGAAATGACATGAATCACTCGTAGTTCGCTATGTATGTCTCTTGCTTACACTGCAAAGACGCAACTATGTTTGCTTCTGTTGACCCTGCGGGCCCTGGGACAGTGGATGTGGCTGTGGCTTGTTGCCCGATGGACCGAGTGCAAATCCTGGAGGGAACCCAGGAGGTAGCTGGTTGAATCCAGGAGGCATAGACCCCGGGGGACCATGGGGCCCGAATCTCATCCAAGGAGGGGGAATATTGCCAAGCATTTGTGCGTTTGCAGTGCCCGGTACGTTTTGCTGCAGGGAATTGTGTTGCACTGGTAATGAACGTTGGCCCTGATTATTGTAATTTGGACCATGGTTGGGAATCCCTTGGGCTCCCGGTGGAAGCATCCCTGGTGGAAATATTCCAGGTGGAATCTGCGCTCCGGGATGTGGTCTCATACCTCTCGATACATCCTGGTAGGGATTGAACTCTTGAGGGTTGTTTGGTGGTGCATTTCCAGGATTGAGACTCAGGCGGGGAGCATCTCTGTCCTGTTTACCAATACGTTCGCCCAGCAGGGCTGTCCGACGTGAAAATGCAGGTGAAGAAGACGCTCCATCTGCATCAGGTGTACCTTCATTCTTGTTAAGCAACGAAAAAAAGAAAGAGTCGTTAGTGGGTGTACCCCTAGGGGCACCACCGATCGGCATGCTAGGGACCTGTGAAAGACCTGGGTGCATGAGGAAGCCAGGAGTAATATTAGATTGCTGTGGCAATCCTTGAGCAGGTTGCATCTGCATTCCAGCATTAAAAGCCTGGAAATTGGATTGCATACCAGGAGGCGGCCCATGGGAGTGTCTTTCCAAAGGTTGCTTCTGAGTATCAGAGTTCTGTGTGGGTGAGGCGTGGACCACATTGGACTCGCCGTGAAAAAAACGCAGACTGCCCGCAGAACTCTCACCTTTTAGGCTGCTACGGGCACTCTTGGACACGTCCGACTCGTGAGAATTGGAGCGAGGCTCCTCGCGTGTAGAGGCGGATCCCCCAAAAAACGAAGAGAATCTCGAGTTTTTGCTGTCAGTATGCTTATTGAGCGCATAAACTGCGCTCTCAGGAGCCGCATCTTTCAGATTGACAAAAGAAAAGAAGCTATCAACTTCATTGGCAGGTGCAGCATCTTGGATCCCCGGAAAAGGCTCAGACTCGCCATGCTTACGTCTTTCTTCCTGGCGCATGTGCAGCTTCCAGCGCTCGAAATCTTCAACGGTATTTCCCATGTGGATCTTCGTGTCGGAGGCAGTTCCTGGCACGTCCCAATCTGGTGTCTCCTCTTCTGGGGCCTCTCCCAATAACTGGGAGATCTTTTCCTTAGACATTTGGTCAAGGTCCGGTTGATTCAAGAAGCCAGCCGGCTTACGCTCCCAGTTGAGAGAATCTTGAAGGGCGGCGTTAGCCAATTGCGCGTTACGACGACTACGCTTCCCTGTCCCGCTCAGAACATGTCCGCCATTGCTGTTATTAATGTGAGCATTGGTCTTTCCATTCGTGGATCCATCTTTTGGTTTAGACCGCCAAAAGGACGCATCGGGAAGCCTGGAAATGTCGAACTCGAGAACCTCAGGGCTTGCTCTCAATGCCAATAGAGAACTAATAGAGTATACTTTTGACAGATCGCTCTTTCCTTGGGGAATAAAATTTTGGAACGAGGATCTGTTCGATCCGGCTTCCAGTACAGCCTCCAGGCGCAGCTCGGTCTCGGGTGTGATTTCCTTTGCTGCGTTGGCCATGGCAGAATCTAGCAATTTGGATAGTGCACTGCCCGGTTCCAAGCCCCTATTTGTTGAAGCTGTCTCATGCTTGACATGATTGGTTGACGGCAGTGAAACTCCAATGATAGCGGGATCGTTTAAGAAACCTCGGTCTCCCATAGTTAATTGAGCTTTTGGTGGTATATTTATGTGAGCAGCTATGTACTTGAGTATATGTTTGTTGGTGAACTTTAAATCGCAATAAAATGATTAGTTGCGAGATTTAGATGCTTATTTCTTATGATAGAGCAGATTTGCGTGTCAAGTCCAATGTTCACTGAATTGCTTCACAGTAGTGGTGGGCTCGCGTGCTACTGGCGGCAGATTCGATAAGTTTTGTCGACCAAACTGACGCACGAAGGGTGTGACAACTCCACTTCAACTGTGGGTCGTGCGCGGCTCATAACACATGAGTTCGATTACTCATGTCCTGACTGCCCGGAATATGAAAAACTACTATTGAGGTTACAATATTGACGAGGGATTACAGTCCATCAAACAACGTACCAAAGTAGGATTGGCCCCAAAGCTGTTTCGCGTATTGTCCTCCTAACACCCGAGTCACTTGAGTGTGTGTGATTGAACAAAGCCCCTGCAATGAGCAAGCAAGGCCCCGTGTGTTGGACTGGCCCTTTTCGCTCAGAATTCTCTGGATTGGTGCCTATTTAATCAACGATTATTATATAAAATTTAGTTTTAATCTATCCTCGAAGCGAGGCTCACTTGATGATCGTATCTATGAAATGTCTATTCACGTGCTCGTATATGCACGAGCAAATGGCATGTTAAGCTTTTTGATTTCTTGGCAAAAAACAAACCAATCGATCACGCGGAGGTTATCTGTAGAATGTTCGCTCGCGGCGATAGTTTGAAGTTTTGCCTCTCCTCTCACTTTCTCTTCCCATTTGAACAACTCGTACATGAAGCGTAGGTTTGGTTGAATCACAATGTTGAGCCGCCTTACTCGCACATACAAGTATGCCTGGCAGAGATTGAGTCCCAAACGTGACATGACCTCTGCAATCACTACTGTGGCTGATCTAGAGACGCCGACACGACAGTGGATCAAGAATTTGGTCTGGCCGCTGGATCTTTTATACTCGTGATCAATAAAATCAAGAGTCCAAGGCAAAGCTCCCATCAAGTCATCAATTCCATCGTCTTGGAGATTATTCAATTTCAATACAGTACTTATTGGGCAGCTTTGGAAATTTGATGAGCGTTGTGATGATCTCGGCCTGATATTGATCAACTCCATTTTCCCGCAACTCAAATTCTCAGTGGTGACCTCATTTTCACGTCGGAATTTCTGATCCTCGATCCACTCGAGACATTCCCCGACAGAAATTACTTTGGTGATGCCAAGTTTCGTGAGAATAGTAAGATTGTTTGCGTGCTTCAAAGAGCCCAAATAGATGTACGGCAAGATTTTGGAAGGTAATGACCCTTCCAAGTCCTCTACCCAGCACTCTTCAGAGTGGGGGTCCCGCGCGTTTTCGTCGCCGTTAGAGTCTGTATCTGAATTATCTGAAGACTCTGAAGAAGACTCTGGGGCAATATAGCCCAACCTGAATCTGCGTGGTATCACATCGCCTTCTTCGCTCCCTTTCCTTTTTGGTTTCAACAAAATATCATTGATTTCTTGCTGCAAGATCGTCTCACAATGTTGCCAAGTAATAGTTTCCCTAAGCCTCACAGGACTATACTTGCGAAGCAACAGTTCAAGCTTCCGAAGCACTTGAACATCTGTGTTGAAGACATAATAAGGTCGACCATACTCTAGATGGGTCCTAAGCATTGCCCCTTCAAGAGACATATCTTCTGCATACATGATAAAGCAAAGCACCAATAAGGACAGCTCCGTGTACCCATCAGAGCAATAAATCAAAGATGCTAGGCTACCAGTTGCAACTGATGAGGAGTACAAATAAAGAAGTTTGCATGTGTTGACAATGCTCATCAAGTTTTCTTGTCTGCAATCACCAAGGCCAATAGACCCAGATGAGGGAAATTCCAAGAAGTGGGCGTCTTCCACGTCTGCAGCTCTTCGAGAAGTGATGGTGTACTTGAACAACATTTCACTGAGTAGGCTTTGAGAAGGGAAACGAGCGCCGTTATGGCAATGAATGAATAATTTCCAATGACTTCGCGGAGGCGGAAGTACAGAAATGAGATTGAGTTCTGCAGACGCCATGTATTTCTTCGTCAACAACGATCCTCTAGGATCACAATAATTATCACGGCATTCATAAAGGGGCGCAATTTTAGGGCATGTCTCGTCGGCATGATTCGAGGGACCTTTCAAGTTTTGCATCATGATCTGATAGTCCCATATATTTCCCAGCCAGACGTTGAGGTATAACTTTGTGGCAGCTGTCATTGCAATAGTCTCTAGTTTCTCTTTTATTTGATAGTCGGCGTCCCAGTGGTTGAAAGTATCTGACATGATCCGCGTCATATGGTGGAGGTGAAGTTGCGTTTTCTTTTTTGCGTCCACACCACTGACAATGTTTATATCATCTCGGATAGTCCATAATTCGGAGGAGAATTCTTCCTTCTTCCCGTTATTAGCCAACACAAAGACATTGTACTTCGACGCTTGCTTGGGGTTTTGAGCAATTTGAGCCATCTTGAGGAGGTGAGCAAAGGCTCTGCAATTGCACGCCCTTGTTATGTGTGTATTCTCACTACAATACACGATAAAATCAGCACAAGCTGCTGCTTTGTTCACCTGAATATAGAAGTTTCGTAGGGAAATGCCTCTTTGGGGATCCGAGTTGACCAATTCTGGTATGTATCCTGTATTCACGCAGTCCAGAGTAAGACAGTCCGTAAGTCCCTCGACATCAATTTCCAGCTGATCTTTTTCCGGAAACAGATGGATAACGATCATTCTCACCATAGCTCTAACTTCCGAACGTGCGGATTCGATGCGTTGAAGTATTTCCCCGACCAATACTGAGTTCTTTAATACTTTTGGCTTGAGCTCAGATGAGACGATATTAGTCTCCACACACATTAAAAAGCGGGCCAATTCAGGTCGCAGATCATCTTTAATAGTTTCTTTGTCAGATAGTTGTATTGGTAGCATAGTTGGATAACCAAAAAAGGTGCGTTGGGCGAAATTCTCGGGGTGTAAGCCATGTAACCAGGGAAACATGTGATTTGTCGGAGGAAGCGGAGTATTGAAATACCATAAAAAGGCTTTATGGAGCTGTTCGGGTGAAATCTCTCGCACGTCTAGAATTTTCATTTCTTCGGGGACCGGGCAGGGTGAGTAGTCTTTGAAACAGTCTGAATGTCGATCCAACGGTGAAAAATTAATCTCATGAATGGTATCGGGCACTTCTTTTCTCAGGTCACTCTCCACAAGAAGCGGTGTAGGGGTGATATCGAGCTTTTTCGTCTTGGTGGAAATATCTTCGCACTCTGGAGTCCCTGATTCTCCAATAGTATTCTGGTCAGTGATTTTTTCCAGCTTAGGAGGATTAAATGAGTCAAATCTTGCTCTGAATCGATCGCGTTCATGCGACAGATCATTGGAGGCCGAGGATGATCGTTTTGTTTTATGCAAAGGTGGCTGTGATGGCACAATGAAAGAAAGACTGTTATTTTTCTGAATGGCGCTCTGATTCGTGTTCAGGCCTAGGCTTTTAGAAGCAATTTCATTGGACTCTGGAGGTGTCGTTCCAGGCTCGTGAAAGCCCTCCAGCCTGTCTGAGGTTGGTGGCAGGAAGTCGGTATTCATTGCAAAGGGTGTATCAAGATTCAAGCGAGGAATATGAGCTTTGGTCGGGCAAGTTTCGGTATTTAAACCATACTTATCACGGCTTTTTGATCCTTCTATCGCGGACTTTTTGGCCGTTGTCATATCACAAGCAGCGTCTTTTGATTTCCTGAGAACTTGTCGAGATCTGATAAGGGCTCACGAAGCCGCATGTGGCCAAATTTGTTATGTTCTTCAGCTTGATTTAAAACCGTGGAGGCGGCCTTACCTCGGTATAAGCTGTTGTTTGTAATTGTATCACTGAAATCTCGGGATTCGCAACAAAGGTTTGTGGCTTCGCGAGGTATACTTCAAGGGTAAAGGACAAAGATCAGCCAAAGCACCAGCTGTGGCTATGACTTCAAAATCCTGACAAAAAAACTTTCGCTGCTTGAGGACAACAATGGCGGAGTGCACTTCAGAAGAAGTATGGGACATGGAGACGATCTTTCGGGAAAGATAAGATAAGAGAAGCGACTAGTCGAAAGATTTTAGCGCACGTGACCATTCAACTCAGGTTTTCTGCATTTCAATTTTTCTGCAGCATGTTTCACACCACACTTAATTGCAAGAGAATTTTGATGTCATAATTTGAGGAAATCTCCCAGAATGTGTAATGGGTACTCTTTTTTTTGATCCTCGTTTACAGACAGGCATTGTTCGATTTCTACTGAAAGGAACTTCGATATGCTGTGATGACAAATATACAGTTTGCAAGAGGACTTGAAAAAAAAAAAAACTTGAAATTAAAATGAAAAACAAAAACAGAATGATGGCCCCAAATTTTTTGGTGGTTTATTGTGACTTTCAGATCTAGCCTACCAAACTGATTATGCAATAAAAATCACTCTCCTTTCACTGCATGGGGCTTTCTCCACATAATCGTCTCTTGTAGTAATAATACTTTTCTGCAGGCTACACGAATTCTTGTACACATTTTTAGATCAAAGGTACCCCAAAGAAGAAGGTTTCAACAAAATTTATTGCATAAGCGTCATTAAATCGACTTGAAGTCAGAACTGGCAGCTCTGCAGAGCTTGTGCACTCTTCGGTGCAGAACTCGGACGTCACGTGCGCATTATCCATTCGATTAGCTCACGATCAGAACACACATGTCCAAGAAAGGCCAGAACCATGAGTGACGACACCACTGCGATCATCGCCCAACTTGATCAAGCTCGTGAATTAGGATTTTCCGATCCCACCATATTCCCTCAAGTGGTGAAACAGATCTTACATCTCGTCGACAATCCAAGCTTGAAAGTCCAGACATGGTGCGCCAAATTTTTGAAAGATGCATTTACGAGAAATGACGAGCAGATATCCGCTGCTGTCAGAGTCGACTTGGCTATCGATACTTTGCCTCACTTAAAGATTTTAGCCAGTATTCGTGATCTCGACGTTTTCAAAAATGTTATCGATGTGAGCATCATAGTTTTCAAGCTCACTTTCAAGTTTGTCGCTGAAAATGATGGCAGCAGCAATGTATGGGCTGGGGTCAACGAGCTCAAAAACAATTTGGTAGCAAAATATGATACTCAGTTTCCTTTTCAGCTGTCTTTTGACCGAGAACATGACTCATTTCGCAACATTGATGTTAAGCTTGAATTGTTAAAATTTGTCATGACGGTTATTGATTTCCAGCTGCGCTCCAACTCCAGCAAATACTACTCCTTGGCCAGGGTGAATCCTCACCATACACTCATTAAGAGCGTTTTGATGGAAAGTGAGGCAGTGGCTTTGCTAGATGTGGTTTTGAGACCTCTCAAGAATGACATCCTCGTAACTCCTGTGGTCACGGCGACTTTCAATCACTTATCTGTGTTGGTTCGCAGAAAACGCCATCTTGTGGATATTGTTATTCCTGTCCTTGAAAGTTTCGACTCCACGACCAAATTACAATCCAATTACGATTCCTTGGAGTCCTTTAAGTTGTCTAGAAAGTATGTTGATCGGTCTTTGAGAATTCTTTTGAACTACATGACTAAGCTTCTGTTAGTTCCCTCAAAATATCAAGGATCTATAAGCAGAAAGTTGGCCACTCTCACGGCACGCGGAGACGAAATCAGAAAAAAGAATATTCTTTCGGAAAGTGCCTCTGATTTGGAGATTAAAAAGCGAAAATTTGAGGGTTTTCAAAATGCTTCCAAAAAGCTAACGACTATCGACTACAAGAATCTATACTGTTTGACGGATGTGAACCAAGAACTTAATAACTTTGATTTTTCTTCTATACCACACAACATTCTTGTCACTATGGCTCTCATTGCTTTGAATCGTGCATCCACGCCAAAACTTGCAAAAGCTTTAGAAATTGTGAGTGCGCGTTACAATACCGCCACCAAGAGACATGTTGACATTGACAATACAGTCAAGAACGAGCTGTTGTCTGATGAGGACAATGACGAGGACATCGAAGATGAAAAATACAGGCCTGAAACAGTTTACTCACTACCTCCACCCAAAGCTCTCTCTTTTCAACAGAAAAGGGATCACATCAACTTGATTGTAAAGAACTTTTTTGAGCTTGCTGAGACTAAGGGTGTGACTGAGGAAGCCTTTCAGGTGCAAACGGAAAAGACCACGAGCAAGGAATTAACAAAAGTGGTGATGAATACGTGGCAGGCAGACTCTTGGTTGGTACTTCTCACTAGACTTGCCACAAGAGGAATGCATACCATTGACTCAAAGCCGAATGATTCAGTGAAATCAGATGGTACTGAGCAGTTGGGTGATATTATTCGTAAGGCATTATTTGACTATTTCTTGTCCAATATACATGAGAGAATTGACTTGATCATTGAATGGTTGAACGAGGAGTGGTATAACGAAAGGGTTTGCAACGAGCAGTCTCTCAAGGATGAAGTCACACAACGCTTAGTTGAGCAGTACCGGGAGAATCCAGACCTTGTCTCGAATCTCGACCTGTCGATTCGCGAGGAGGTGGATGCAACGAACATCGTTACTCCGATATATAATAAGTGGGCCGAACAGGTTTTGGAAGCCATGATTCCATTTTTAGAGCCCACAGACCGAAAAATATTTCTCCGACTTCTAAGTGATTTACCCAGTTTGAACACGACAATGGTTAACGGAATCAAGTCCCTATGTGCTGACCCTGCTCGCTCCAAGCTCGGCTTTTTGGCATTGCAGTTCTTGATCATGTATAGACCTCCTGCAAAAGAGGCATGTCTTGATGTTCTCAGAGATTTGTGTAATGGGGACCAAGCGGACTTGAAAGAAGAGGCGCAGACATTACTCAATAAATACGAATAAGTTGGGTTCTTGGACGTGGATTTCGGAAAATGACACTTATGATGAGACTTCGAGAAGCACTTTGTCTGATCAATACATATTCTTCAGCATGAGCATCAAGCATTAAGTATCGCGCTCTATATATAACTCTGAAATTACCGTATAATCACACTCAACTGTAGCTTTTCGTGTCATGTTTCAGATGATTCCCCAGCGTGCTTCAGGAATCGAAGATGAAACCGCGCGCTCACTCCCGCAACATTTGACAAATGTCAGTCATTGGAGCTCAATAAGGTATGACGCGACAGCATTATCAAATTCCCTTGGAACTCTAAGGGACACCAATGAAGTCAAAGCTATCGCGTAAATTACCCAAAGTTTTTGGCCACATTATATTCATCAGCTCTATTATTAGACGCGTCCACGTGTCGCACATCGGCGTGCAGTCCGTGCATAGGAACCTGATTCGCAAGGCCAGTTCTGAGTCTTACCTGCAAAGTCCTGAAGGAACCATATAAATCTCGTTTCATTCTTGAAGGCCCTGAATTCTCCACCATCAACTTCAAATCTAGTTGAATCACAAAGAATTGCGAATCAATCTGTACATACTTGCACTCCTGTTCGGCATTCATCCGTTCTACTAGTGATTACCTTCTCACTGCTGTCTATGCGAACAACTGGTTTTAAAAAGGGTACTTTTTTGATACTAATTCTAGTTAAATGCTAGAAATAAAGCTACCAGTAATTGCTCAGTATGTTTTATTCGGAGAAAAAATCTGAAGGGCTAGATTCCTCCACATTCGATATTGTAAAGATCGACGCCTTTCACAACACGCGTTTTTGGACGCTAGTATCTTACCTTTGGGTATGGATAGTCATAATACTCAAGATAGCTATCTTAGCTGGTGATACCTACACATGTGTGAGTATTCTAGTATTCCACAGGTGGTCTAGCCTGGACTATAACGTGTATGAGTACAAAGTGGCCAAGTGGATATTTACGGGGTGTATCTTCTTCCGGTTTCTCCTTTTGGCATATCAGATTGCGTGGGGAATTCACATATATCGAACGCGTAACATTGCATTAGCTTATTTGAACAACTATGCTCGCTTGATGTATGCGGTCCGAAGTTATGATTATCAATGTCTTTTCCACGAGATCGACCAGGAGGGCTTCTTTGAGTGGGCTTGTTTTCATGTTTACACGGAGCTAGATAATGCATTGGAGGTTTTGGTGGCTGATCTACCTCGACAGGTCATTAACTTCATGACTCTCCGATATTATGCTACTGGCGGTGAATTGAACAACGATATTTTAGCAAACATTAAGTCGATCGCGACGACAAACCTACGACTTTCCATCATTTTATCATTCCAATTGTGCACTATGGTTTTATTCCTCTTCTTTTTATTTAAGTTTCTTTTGGCCATCACACTTTACATCCCTATCAAAGTTAAGGTCGCTCGCAAAGGCTTTCGTCTGTTGAAAGCGTTTTGCTACAAATCTGTGAACGAGAACGTACGTTTTTTGGTGAAGCGCAATCACAAATCACGCACTCAGATCCTCAATGAGGGAATCTTAGACTACAGGGAAATTCAGGCTAATCCGCTCCTTGGCTCGAGCTCGACCGTCGATGTGGGCTCTTGGCAGAGATCTGCTGGAGTACGTGTTTATGGACAAAGTTCGATAAACACAAGCTCAAGTACAGCCAACTTTTACAATCAATCTTCCGGCGCCATAAGCTTGGATGACCTCTCCAAGAAGAAGACACAGAGTGATACGCGGCAGTGCACAACCGAGGAATTGTCTCAGGTGCATGAAAATCCATTCGCAGATTTTGACTCAAATGCATCGTCTGGGTTTGAACGATCTTCGGAAATTATCAATCCTTTCATGGATGGAGAAATAGCGCTGACGATACATCCTCCGCTTCGCAGCCAGACTACTGATTCATTTATGTCTCGTCGCTCTGAAGGAATTCTTTTGATGCCGGGGAAAATTCCAATTTACGGGAACGAATACAGTTTGCCTGTAATCGCTGTGAAACGCTCCTCTGGTCTTGGCAGTTTGTCAAACACCGAATTTGATGATTCATCAAGCACACTATCAACACGCAAAGACCCACTGGCTGCAGAACACGCAACACTTCAAGACCTGTCCGAGCTTATGGGAGCTCTGAGTTACAATTCGCACTCAAACTTGGGCCTACAAGAGTCAACAAAACGGGGGTCAGGTAAGCGCGCTTCGCCAGAATACTCTCCTGATGATGTTACTCCCCATGCTCCATACCCTGTGCGAGGCGTCTCGCAGTATTTTAGCTCTAATGACACTTAAACTTGTTACGATCATCTTGTGTCTGACGCGGACGGCCTTGTAACAGTATGATTGCCCCGTATTGATGGTTATCAAACACTACCATTCCGCATTTCATGAAGATACGAAAACCCAGTCCATTCACTATTTACAAACTCATTAATTTTTTGATTCATACTCTTCTCTGAGCGTTGCCAACTCCTCATTGGAAATGGGAGGAATTGGAATATCCGAAAACTCATCCTTGCTGAGAACATTCCACGTGTACATGTAAACACCCAACGGAACTGCACTCACAATGAAAAATCCAGCAAAGTTCTTCCAGAAGAATGGCTGTCTCACTCTGTATAATGCTGGTGTCATTTGGAAAGTTTTGGGGTCTCTATAACGATTATGGCCCTTACTGAAAAGTTAATATTCGTTTTGTCTTGCTCCCGGTCAGGGCTGATGATCACTATGGCATCGTGAGATAACTCTCGGCGTCAACCTTACAATTATGACCGTGCCTTGAAGTATACATGTGTACATACGGGGCACCAATTACTGGCATGTCTGGTGATGACTTTTGGTGGCTGCGAGGAGTGACGCAACTTAAGTTGTGTAATAGAGTGGTCGTGCGTGTGTCTAAATTTCAGAAATAAGCGCTTTTGACACAAATTCCCCTTTCGGACTTTTGATTCTTGCAATATGATGAATAATATATCTGAAAGTGCTTTGAGTTGGATTCCCCGCTTTAAATGGCATTTTGGATTCAATCAGCATACCATATGTATACCCAGGCTTTTCGAAATTGTAGTATGCTCCTTGCGATACATCTTCAAGCTCCTTCGAGAACACATCGATCCTCACAGCGATTCTAGACAAGGAAATACGAATTTAGAAATCAAAAGGAGTATCTTGCGAAAATTGACTATCTGCACTAGGTTCAGTTACCAGAAATTGTATAATGTCGAAGCCTGTGGCATGCAAAAGCCTCAAAATTTTGGATTTGATTTTTGTGAAGCACTTTTCTGTTTTACACTTTGAAGTATACCCTCAGTGTTAAGGTTCGAAACAAGAACTCACGCCTGTATTAAGATTCATATCATTTTTGGCAGAGCATTCTTTTTGAAAATTTTTAGAAGATTCTGAAAAGCTGATTTGTTACTCTTTCATGATTGCAATGTGAGTCTTCTTATCAATTTCTTTACGCTGGGCTGGTGTGTTGTTGAAAATCTAGATTTCTGTTTCGAAGGAGCATTTCTTTCACACAGCATTGAACGATATTTCTAGGGAATAATGAAAATTAAAAATTGGCCGAACACCATTCCTGAACCCAAACATAAGAAGAAATTGTAAAAAAATAATACTGCCACATAAGAAGTGCTTTGATCTATTATTTTTGACCTATAATAAATTTAAGACTGATGTTTCAGCGTTGACTGCGTCACCGGAATATTTCTGAAACGCTCTTATGCTATCGGGCAAGTTGCAGCCACATAGTGACATAGCTTACTTTGACTGATTCGAGTGAAACTCAATGGATACGGAGTGAATAACTCTCAGAGCTGATCATGGAAATTGAGGGAGCCCTCTTGATCTATCTGCTCGGAGTCATCTTCTTCAACCAGTCAAAAGTTCAAGCCAATCTTATCGGCCACGAGGAAGAGTAAAGTACAAAATTGTATTACCCAATTCAATAATGGTTTAGACGCCACAATGTCACCTTACCGGTATCGTTTCCAACAGCAAACATTTGGGCGTTCGGCGAGAACTCAACACATGTCACACGCCCCAAAGGTGTTCCGCTAGTTGGCCAATTAGAAAAAACAGTACCCAGGGGTAAATGAACAAGTTTCAAGGCGTCCTTTTTGAGCCTGGAAGAGATGGAAAGAATCTGGCCATCGGGCGAAAATGAAAGGTAAGATATTGATGTGACCAAGTTGGTCACTTCCTTGAAGGGCTTGGGGTTCTTGCCTATCTGAACACCGCCAAATGTTGTTCGGTCGAAGATATTGACTACACCTGATTTGGTTCCTACGGCCAACCATCGGTCACTAGGCCCGCCGAGTTTTAGTTTAGTCACGATTACGGCACTGGAATCGGTCCAGCGACGTGAGGGCTTACTGCCCGAGGCATCCACTGAGAACTCCCATATTTCGCCAGTAGTATTCGAGATAATGAGCGTCTGTTCATCATGCGTGAACTCGAAGTCGGCTACGAACCCGTCGATTTTGAAGCTTTTCGTGAATTGACCGGTCTGTCCACTCACTAAGTTGACCCAGCCTGAGGAGCCTAGCAATGCAATGTGAGTTCCTGAAAAAGATATTTTGAAGTATTCGAAAGACTTCTGAAATTGTTCCTGTCCATACATTCTCAGTATCTTCTCAACCTCACCACTTGAGAGATCCCAACGATTCATATACCTTCTCCGACCCGCCATGTAGACAATATTTGAGGAATTGAGCGTCAGGAAATGACAGGTGTGAATGGGCAGATCACGGATGTGGACCAGGGATACGAAACTATTGGCCTTGCCATCAATGTGGTATATTCTGAGCGTTCGGTCAAAACCTCCAGTAATAAAAAGTGGATGCAGTGGATGGAATTGCATACTTTGGATGGCCCCTCTGGATCGTCTCACAAAATTTGCATCTTTGAGACGCAGAATTTCAATTTTGTGTGCGGGAAGAAGTTTTTTGGCTCCCTGAACGAAGCTGCTTGTTTCTTTAAGCAAGTCGGTCAAAGCTGCAGTATTTGTACCCACTCGGGCATCTTCTTCGTCTTCAGAAATATATGCATTGTCATCCTCATCAATCTCATTCCACTTGTCTGCCCAGTCTGGTCTGGGATAAATTCTCTCGTATTGAGCCCTCAACCTGATCTGATAGGCTGCACCCGTTAGAGATTGCTCGTCGAGTGATTCACGAAGCTTTCTCAGACGGGTAGATGTTATAGAAACAGCAATTTTCTCGTCGTCTGAGTCGGCCCACGCAGCCTCACCACTCAGATGCTCACCATCAATATCCATAAGATCACGATCCTGTTCCTCGACAACCACAGCAGAGTCTGCGCTCTCATCGATGAAAAACATGTCATCATCATTGTCTGCTAGAGACGGGTCTTCCTCTTGTGATAGAGTATCGGGAATGCCTTCATTCTCATCATCGGAATAATCGTATAAATTCTCCACCATTCGTAAGTTTGATTCAAACCCTGACAGATCGCCAAAAACAAGCTTTTCGAGTCTCAACTCCTCCTCATCCTTCGATGGGATATTACGTTGTTCAGGCATAATGTGAAAATTGTTAAAGCGTTGTGGTTTTGATGTTGGTAGAATGAGCCCTGAACGTATAAATGTCATTTGGAGAGTATCGGCGCGAGAGTGAAATTTTGGTGAGATGCGATGCCTATTATGCGCCTGCACATACCACCGACAAAGTAGCAGAGTACGTTTTTACAACTTAAAATTTAAAATGTTCAAGAGCACAGGAAAAAATCTAACGTAACTAGCATATGCAATAATCTATAAGAGGAGCTTTTACTTTTTCAACTCCTCCAAAAATGTTACGTAATATTTCTTGAAGTCCTTCGCGTTGAGCTCCACCAATTTTAGGCAGAAATCTTTTGCTATTGGCTGTTCCAATCCCATTTCAGTCAAGTAATTTCCCAAGAATTGTACAAACTCTTGCTGAGACAGGCGCTTTTCGTATGAAACCAACAAACTCGAAAGCTCCAAGGCAATATTACGCACTTGTGCATCTTTTAAATCGAATTCGTTTCCACGAAATGGCAATTCAAAGCACAATTTAACTGTGCTTTCCATGAGGTACCGATCAATCCCATTTATTGGGGCCACAGTTGCTGCAAATTTGTCTGCATCGTCATTCAATTTTCCGCTATTGCACCCTAAAATATTGATCACATTGGCAAATTGAATTATAGCCGCTCTCGTCGTCATTGGGTCACCCAAGTCACAAGAGTATTCAACAACTGAGCTCAAAATCTGAGGAAGGATGTTTTTATTTGCTTCCGTCAACAACAAAGAGAACTGGTTATTGAGCACCAAGATGCTGATAAAAGCTAGAAATGCTCTTTTCAAACCATACTTTTCTCTCACCAAATTAGGATAGTTCTCGTCCTCAATTGCGAGAGTCTCGTAAATTTTTTGAATCATTGGTGTCAACAAACTGTTAAGCAACTGGAATATAGTGTCATCATTTTTGAACTGGTGCACAAGCTGCCCCACAAAGCCCGCAAAATCTCCTAATTCCTGGATCTTGAGGTTAGGTGAAGCTAGAATAAGAGTAATGAGTTTACTCAAGTGCATGCTGCTTTGAACATTCATGATAGGTACGAGTCGAGCAAATGCAAACCGAGCCGCGTCTCTCACGGACTCGAATTTGTTGAAGTTTTCGAGAGAGATCAAAACCACTTGGGCTGCATTTCCTACTTTCGCTGCGAGCTCTGAATTGCTTTTCAATGAGTCCGACTTTCCTGGTGCTTGTGTATCGAGACCCTTAACGATAGTGGCAATTGCGAAAAGAAGGTGATGTGTCTGAAGAGGTATTAATGGATTGACGAACTTGTCGTCCCTCGAGATGCACTCCTCTAAACTTCCGAATAATGGCTGGAAAAGTGCTTCGACCGAACTGGCACACGCTTCGGGAGAATCTGTCAAGGTTATCAACATACCCAATGCCTCAAAGAGATACAATTGGCTATTGAAATCGCCATTCTCCACGAGATCATCGTCTTCATCCTTAGTCGGCAATTCAGCTTTCACAGCAAGAAGTGGCTGAAGTTTTAACAATAGCTTTTCTAAAACAAATGAATCAAGCCCGGGCTTTGTGGCGCTCACGAATCTGAAAAAGAGATACCAACATCTCAATCTCACAGCTTCAACCCCATTAAACAATCCGAAATCGGCAAACAAGTCTAAAATCTTGACTGAAATTTCGTTCATGCTGGTCTGCGTTGTGTTCAGAAAGTTTTTCATACTGAAATGACGAATCACCAATTCGAAAAAGGCAAGTTGATTTTTGGGATGATCGAGACAATGAAAGCTATTGATGATTTTTATCAACAAGTCTTGAACAGCGCGGTATGGCTTGGAACTTGAGATCTCTGCCTTGGGCAAGTTGATCAAATTGTTTTTCAACGAGTCCGCGAAGTTACTGAGCTCGTACAATCCCAATTCTACCACATTCCAATTTTCATTTCCACGGGACGACAGACCGCCGAAGATCGAGGTTTCAATCACCAGCGGGACAATTTCCAAATATAAAGATGGGTTGAGACCAGCGATGGTATCTTGAAAAATCTTCAACTTTTGGCGAATTTCCAAAAACTGATCATCGTCACTAAAGCCATCGCTGTCAGAATCATACTTCATTTTCTCAATGCTGTTTTTGAGAAGCGCTGCCAATAACTCGCTGGATGCAACAGCAGGAATTTTCTTCGCATTCAACAAATATTGTTGAATAAAAGGAAAAACTTGCTGTGATACATCATCATATTCATGAATTAAGAATTCGAGTATCGCTGGCCACAACTTTGATAGTTGAACAGATACTTCCAGTAACAAATTCAGGTCATTTTCCAAAACGATGCACAACTCAATTCCCACTTGATTTGCCAATCTAGCCAAATTCTCGATGAAGTCAAGATCGTTATCCTTGAGTGATGCAATCACCGGGGCTAAATCTAGTAAGCTGATCAATTGTAATTTATTTGTTGGTTTCATCTTTTTGGACATGATTTCCAAAAGCGTGAGACAGGCTTGATCACGCAACTCAGGATTCTTCAAAAAGTCGTAAATTACGTCGAGGAACCCATCTTGGATGAACAACGAAATTTCCATCCAATCGATATAGTGCCCAACTACCTTGAGGGTGTTAACAAGTACCACAACATTTTTGACATCGTTGAGGACGGTTTTCCAACTCGAGACCAAAGTGGTCATATCACGGTCTCGGATCAAATCCTTCAAGTAGTTATTGCGGTCTTGCAGGTCTTTTTCGCGAGCAATAAATCTATCTCCAATTTCAAAATGAATCGAAATCAATGTGCGCATGTAGTAATCGATACTTAATGTGTTTTTTGATTGGGAAAGCAGTATAAAACTTTTCAAGTAGTTTACATCGAGCAGTGGGTAGACATAGCAAAACAACTTTCCGAATAAGTCACTAAGTTTATTCCGCAAGTAAACCTCGTCATTCAAATCTCGAGCAATTATATCATCAAGATACTTGAACAAGTTAGTGCTTAACGCATATAGCTGCTCTGTGCTCAACTTTTCGGTATTCTCATCTATGACCTGAAATATGAAAAATTTCAAGCCAGCGTTCAAAGAGCTGCCTTTTGACGAAGAGTCAAGAAGAATCTCGACACAAGTTTTAAACCCCTCTTCAGTCGATTTGATATCATTGATGAACTGAAACGCTTGATTCTTCAATCCGGTGTCGGAGGTACCACTCAATGCGATCTCTACGGCTTGTTGAATTTGTTGGTCCATTTGATGTCACGATTTGTGTGTTGAAAACTTTCGCTAACCGGGAATATAAGTCACAAAAACACCACTCCAAGTTGTGAGCCAAAATCAGCGTTTGCACCGTGAATCCTCTTTGTGATGGCAGCTTGCGAAGCGCGGTTCACAGTATGGCGTATGTCGTAAGTCGGGACAGAGAATCAATGAATTGATAGACTCAAATCAATCAACTGATTCAAAATGGATTTATAACTCAGCCCACTTATTGACAACTTCAATGACCAGATTAATAGTTAGATCTGAAATGCGCTGATAAAACATGAGTGACAAAACTTTTCTCATAGCGAGCATCACGTGATATAGATCGGTTCAGTTCGAAGTCTACACAAGGCTCATCACAATGGAGTCTGCTTGAGCTTTTTGTCCCCTCTGTATTCTTGAAACATTAAACCTGCTTGCTCTCCGTATTAATCACTTTGAAGGTAGAGATGTGTCCTTCACTTGGTGCGCTCGCATTTGCACGATGATTGAAAGTTCGCACCTATCAACAATAGAGTTTTGGCGGCTACGCCTTTTTCAACTATAGACTTCAACTCCCACATCATATGCACTACTATTTATACGTGAAAGTTGCAACCTCTGCAACACAATCGGGCGCGCCATAAGTTAGTGAATTTGATCGTCTGCGACCTCACGCACGATTTTGCGAAGCTGTATCTGTACCTCATAAATTGTCGCATAATTACTTTTGATAACAGATTGAGTGGACTACCGAGAATTATGCCAGAAAAATTCATTTTCAATCATGAATGAGTCATTTTGTCTCTAGAGTGAAATCTGTGATCGAACCGCTTCTTTTCACAAGTAGAAAACCCAAGGTTGCCGTGCACAGACCGAGCGACCGATCAGTGGCCATTAATCATTTATCCATGTGGAATCTTGTGCTACGTTTAAAAGCAATTCAACATGACAAACTCGGAGCGGGTGTGTCTACCGGGACAAAAGCAGGGCATTTTGAAATAATAGCTTATTTCAGCTGTTCCTTAGCTCGCATCAAACTTAAGCAAAGGATCGTATAAGTTTAGACGAAGATTGCTGTATTCTCACAGGTGAACGAGGTCGCGCGCCATCAGACCCTTGCTTTCATTGCAACTGCACAGCAGACTCATGCTGCATATGTCAGTACTTCCGCATATGTATGATGCGCACTACATCGATAAGTCCGGAGAGCAATTGCGATAGTGCAGATACGATGTGCTTTACTTCGCCACGCTATGCATCTTCTTTGGATGCGCATGATCTTACACTGGCTATGCAGCGCAGTGGAGTTTATTTTAGTACATGCTTGAGCACGGAATTCGAGGGCCGCCTATTCGAGAATTGCGTATTTCCGTAAGCTCTTAGGCACAGCCTCCCAAAGACTCTTCTCCTTCAACCAATTCTTTGAAAATACTCTCGCACTATACTTATGGGCAGAGTCACAAAAAACCGTGACCACGTTTGAATTTTCTGGGAGCGTTTTAGCTATCTTAAGTGCTGCAACAACATTTAAGGCACTCGTGCCCCCAACGTACATTCCTTCCTCATCCAATAAACGATAGACCATGGCAATCGAATCTTCGTCTGGTATTTTGAGAGCATCATCAATCAATTCGATGTCTGGTTCTAAATTCTTAGTGACTCGGCCCTGACCAATACCCTCCGTGAACGACGACCCGCCTCTAACAATATCTTTACCTCTACTCTTCACATACGAGTATAATACGGATCCAGGAGGATCGGCTAACACGCATTTGATAGAAGGGTCCATGTGCTTGAGATACCTTGTTACCCCCGCAAATGTCCCTCCAGTTCCCGTTGAACACGTCCAAGCTGCTATATTGCCATTCAATTGAGCCCAAATCTCTGGCCCCGTTGTTTCGATGTGTGCCTGCCTATTTGATGTATTGTCAAATTGATTTGTCCAAACAGCATTCTCGAGCAGATCGGCATGTCTTTTTGCCTGATGGTTGTAATTCGCGGGATTGTCGTAGGCCACCGCAGGCACTGGATAAACTTCTGCACCCAAAAGACGCAAGGTTTCTATTTTCGCCTGAGATTGGGTATTGGGCATGTAGATGATACATCGGTATCCACGCAGACGGCAAACATGCGCCAAACCAATCCCAGTATTACCTGCTGTGCCTTCGACCACAGTTCCTCCTGGCTGTATCCAACCCTTCTTTTCCGCGTCATCCAAAATAAACTTCGCTGCACGGTCTTTGATCGAGCCTCCAGGATTCATGTACTCGGCTTTCACGTACACATTCCTGCCTACACTATCGGAAATTTTGGGAAGTCGAACTAGCGGAGTATTTCCGATTGCTTCAGAAAAGCCATTGGCAACAAGCGGGACAAAAGGTGGCTTATAGCCAGATGCTGACGAGGAAATTCTGATTCCTTTCTCTCCTTTAAAAAAGCTTTTTTTGGCTGCTTTCCGGAATCCCGTCGAAATCATTAAATGTTTTTGCACCATTCGTCCGGCCAATGAGGCTGGCAATGTGTCGGTGCATGTTTCGCGATTGGCTCTCAATATCACGTGATATGCCAGCTGAACCAGTCTTTTTCTGCTGAAATGGTGCATCATGCACGTCACATCACGGCACGTATATTTCGCATTCATTCAAGGCGAAGTCTTTAAAGAGCTTCATACTTTCAGGGCATGAGAATACCAATAGCTGGGCTGAGCCGCAACGCTTTTGTTTTTATCTTAAAGAGACACGTGGGTCGGCTTGTGCTGGAAAGTTTGCGTTATCTCGCAAAAATTAATCCGAAACCGCGCGCCTGTCGCGCTTGAGGATCTGTCTGTAACAAAGAGAGAATTCGGGCGGCTGAGCGGCTGGTGCCTTGCAGATTTTCAAGAATAGGATCTGGCTAATCCTGTACGAGATAAATCCGGTGGGTGTCTCCACTGTATTCTCGGAATGTTGTGCAGCACCAGGCAACCCGAATACTTTTATTCCATATGTATTTGTTTCCTGAAAATGTGAAATAATGATGCACGCATTTTTGAGATTGCACGATATCATGCTCTTATCACCAATCCTCCGATACACTTCGCCGTCGAGGTTTGTCTTGAGGGCCCTGAACTACGCATGCACAATGATCGGTGATCATTGCATATTTTTCAACATCGCGGGTATGTAATGCGCGGTGCTAAGTGCGACATGCATAATGCACTCAAGGTGAGTAGGGAAATGTTTGTGTGCGCCAACCAAAAAGTAGAGTACACAGGATTTGTATGCTATTCTGCCTTTGCCCCAATCCCGATCTTATTCCATGCTTAAATGAAGGCGGTATCCTGATTGTCCTGGGGTTGGCTTCCACCTGAATTCATACACTGCTTACATTCTTCCAAACTGTATTTTTTCAACTTTCCAAGTCACTCGATCCAAGAGTTCGCACTATAGTGTTTTATAGTGCAAAGAGGAATGTTCATGTTGCGGGCACAAAATACACAGCGGCTACCGTCATTTGAGGAATTAATGCAATCTCTTGGTCAACAAGCTCTGATAATCTTGCAGCCTGCCAATGGGCCTCCATCAAGTTTGTTGTGTCGAATGGAGAAACCTACTTACGAACCGCGGCTAGCATTGGAGGCGCAACAAGCCTTTCGCGAGCATTCGCGGATATTTATGTCTCACTATCCGCAAGAGGATTTTAGCTTAGTCAGGCCCACATGCTCTGAGAAACCATCGACCAAATCAGGTTTCGATACAGAGGAAAATGTAACCAGAAGGGGCTACGTGTATTCACCAAACTATTACTTTTCGCCTATATCGTCGACAGCTTCTGTTGCGATCCCTGAACCACTTACCGTATCTGCACCCTGCGACGTTGCGCCCAGTACGCGTGAAGGTCGTGAAACGTTATCTACAGGTTTCAACAGGAACTTTGCATGCAGAACTTGTGGGCGGTCCTTCACAACGCTGGGGCACTTGGCACGTCACAACCGCATACACACTGGCGAAAGAAATCACAAATGTCCGTTTCCATCTTGCAATGCACGTTTTGCTCGCCAAGATAACTGCGCTCAACATTACCGAACACATTCAAATGGTAAAAGCAGAAAAATGCGGCGTCAGAAGGATAATCAGCGGGCGCTGGTGTAGGAACGCGTCATAACTGATTATGAAAGGTGTATTTATGCTCTGTGTTGAAGAAAATATGTTTCATTTCTAATTAATTCACATCCTTAGTCATATTCTTTAGCATTTACCGCAGGCCGCTTTTTGGAGAATCATTTGAAATCGCCGTCACGAATAGACTTTTTTCAGTTCATGTGCACCGAGTATTACTACTTGCATGTCACCAATTCTACAACATCGAGCAACACGGGTGCACATCTAGAATGTGTGGGCGATGCGTACAATTTGTACGTATCACCCGAGTGGCATTGGTAGAACATGTCCGATAACTCGTACTGCAACTGACCTCCAGCAGACACCAGCCACGAATGTGATGCCTGAGTAGTATCTTCAAGCGGCTCATCAAATTGTATTTGGTGGTTTTGGTCTATGACGGCGATATGCAGCTGACGACTGGTGAGAACGCCCTCCGTGAGATCTAATTCAAGCACAGAATCACTCAAGCAGGCTAGAGGAATCACGGAGGGGCTTGCTCGATTCCGTTTCAAGGCCGGCTCCCAAAGAACTTCGGCCACAGATGTGGCCTGCAAACTTTTGGGCCCATGATTTTCAGGCTGGTCGCAGGCTGCTGTTACATCTTGGGATTGAACCAATCCACCCTCCGATGGATTGGATTTGTAAACACTCAAAACGAGACCAAAGCTGAAAGGCAATGACACAAAGTTTTGCTGTTTCTCAACGGACCCATTAGCAAAAATGGTCAGAAGAAGAAAATGACTTGCTAGGATTATAGTTGGTTTCATCAAGATGTTTGTGTTTTCTTATTATTTCTTTTTGTAAATGTATTATATAATACTTGGTTTACTTTTTTCGCTGGATCCCGTATGGCTACTTTCGACATACGCTTTCGCGGTACAATCTTTTTGTGCAACTATTTAAAAGTTTCTCTTACACAAAGCTAGTCAAACTAGCACCCTACTACATTATCCTATGCGAGTGTATTTCTGACAGACTATGAGCTTTCTTACTCGAGAATTTTTCAGCGGATAAGTCAAACTACTTACACTAGACTAAAAGATGTTAAATTTCCCACGACCCACCTTTGTGCAATGACTCTCACAGCCACCTGGAAAGAAAGAGAGATATTTACCAGAATCGCTTCTCTGATCGAGAGGTTGGTTTGATTACTTCCTACTGACCACAGTTGTGGAAGTGTGTACGTCTTGTAAGGCTCTCTAAAGCCCTTTTCGTGAAGTGAGAGAATTACAGAATAGAAAAGCGAGGACTAATTGTCATATATGGCCAAACACCAGACGTACTAGTCACATGTGCGAAGGAAGCTCGGCGGGCGAAGAGATTCCACCAATCGTGTTAAAATATTATGTTCTAGATTCCTGATATGTACCAATCAGAGGTCAAACAAATAATACCCACGCACTCCATATACACAAAAATTCCCTGTGCAGAATCGCAGAGCCCCATCGTCAAGTTCACTTCATACTTTAGTAAGCTGTGAAACTATAGCCATAAAATGTTTGCCAGATCATTCGGCCAAATCAGGGTATGTCTCGCGAATAAATTAGTTTAAATCAACTTTTGAAGATGGACTGGCTTCCATTCTTGCGCAGCTCTTATTTCCTCGCACGACATTACCGCTTCCAGTCTCGGGGTCAATTGACTGTGTGACTTGAAATTTTGGATTTAAATTTCTCTATGAGGGCGTTCTAACATATATTCATAGTCAAACACATTCAAACAACCTTATTTTACCAGGTTTATCTCCACAGAAATCAAGAACGCCCTTGACAGTGCCGTCAAATCTGCCCCGGTAGTTCTCTTCATGAAAGGAACCCCTGAGTTTCCTCAATGCGGATTTTCCAGAGCAACTATACAAATTCTTGGCCAGCAAGGTGTAGATCCAGCAAAATTTGCTGCATATAATGTCTTGGAAGACGCTGAGTTGAGGGAAGGTATCAAAGAATATAGTCAGTGGCCAACAATTCCTCAGCTTTACGTGAAAGAGGAGTTCGTAGGAGGTTGTGACATTGTCCAATCTATGGCTCAGAGTGGAGACTTGGCAGAGCTTTTGGAGTCGAATGATTGCTTGGTGCCAGAGGAAAACCAGCCTCCACTGCATTCTGACGTAAAACCTTCCGAAAGATAAAGTCTTCAAAACATAGAGTTCATTTGCGTCAGGTGAATGAGAATTGTAAAGCGATAAGTATATTTTAGAGAAGAACTGAAAACAAAAGAATGTAGACTGGAGGCTATGACTGCGCGAGTCCTGCTTAATTTCGGCCACTTTTGGTGGACGACCGCCTGCGCAACAAGTTCAGATCATTTAAGTTCAATGTGAATTCGAATTCGCCGTTTGCACGACTGACTACTGACGAAGACCTGGTAACATAATCATTGCCGTTCAGCTTCTGCGAGTCCGAAGAACTGTTCGACGAGAGTGATAAACGTTTTAATTCTCTCACTTCCGAGCATTCTTCGTGTGGTGTAAGCACAGAATTCACTTGACCGACTCTTTCACAGGTCGATGAATTACAAGCGAGGGTAGTTTCAAGCAGTGCTTCTAAGATTGAATCATCGGAATCGCTGAAACCTCTTTCGCTATCAAACTCCTCATCTGATCCGCTAAAGCTGCCGGGAATCGGGGACCTATGAAAAACGTCACCAAAATTCACTTTATTCATGGGGTTCGGTGTTCGCGGTAGATGACTGACGCTGGTGGAATCAATCCTCGCTCGAGAATCAAATTTCACTTCTTTCAAATCTTCATGCCCTCTATCTCTTCTTGTGTGTGTCAACACTTTTAGATTTACGTGAGACATGGCAGGATTGTCAAACACTTGCTTGATGGCAACTTTTGGGGACACCAACCCCCCAGTCATACCCATAGGACTTTTTACTCGTTTGCGTGGCATCGACTCAGTGGATAGATCACTTATCCTTTCACTCAACAGGCGCTCTGGAAAATAGCTTTCCTGATTTAGGCGGACACTATGAGCCATCCATGGGTGCTCGTAAATTTCCTCAATTGTGATTCTCGTCTTGACATCAACAGTTAACATTCTTGATATCAAGTCTTTGGCATCTTTACTTATTTCATCCCACCACGGTTCCAAGAAGACAAAGTCACCCGTCAAGATCTTGTTTGTGAGAACTTCGTTCTCGTCGTCGTAGAATGGAGGAAATCCACAAAGCGAAGTGTACAAGAAGCAGCCCAAAGACCAAATGTCGACACTTTTGGAATAAAAATTACTCCTGGAGTGAGCACTTCTAAAACGTCGTTTTCTTTCAACTCCACAATGGATGACCTCCGGGGCAGTATATCCTGCTGTACCACAGGGTGTTTTTAAGTTACTCCTGGCTAGGCCTAAAGCAGTTGCGGGATCATAACTTAGTTGCTTGGCCAAACCAAAATCTGCAAGCATGATTACTCCTATACCGCCACCTCCAACACCTGGGCGGAACACACCCTCGTCGACTTTCGTGTCATCATCTGAGGACCTGAGAGAAGCATGGAACTCACTTTCAGATCGGGTGACTTTGGGTATACGCTTAAAGAGAAGATTTTCAGGCTTAATGTCTCTGTGTACAATATTATGTTCGTGCATAAAGCGAATAGCATCAAGAAGTTGCAAGAAGACATGCCTCGCTAAGTTCTCCGAAAAGTAGGTATGCTCAATAATTTTGTCAAAGATTTCTCCCCCGTCACAATACTCGATAATGAGGTAGCTCTTATCTTCAGACTCGAAGGACTCAATAAGATTCAAAATATTCGGATGAGTTCCTGAATTTTGCAATGTATTCATAACAAAAATCTCATTCTTGATATTGGCCACCTGTTTTTTTGACAATTTCTTTTTCTCGATCACCTTGATGGCGACGTCCTCACCAGTCTTAGTATTCACCCCTTTATACACTAGTGAGAAAGCACCTTCTCCAAGAAGTGATTCTATAATATAGTGTGGTGGTAGTTCAGTGAATTTATTTTCCTCAAGCGAAGATACACTTCCTTTTCTTCCTAAGCCCCTCATGTCGAAAAAACGGAGTGTCCGTGGAGGCAAAAGCTCTTGGATGAAAGCAAGGTTTTGAGAACAATGGTCGATCGAATGAGGCAGTACTGGCGTGTCTTACAAAATGCCGCTCATGGACAACGATATATAATGGGTTTGATACTAATTGGGTGTATCTGTAAGGCTGTCCAGAAGTATATGGTGAGCAGTAAGGCCAAATTTTGCAGAATTCTGGCTGTTTATGCTTATTGACAATTGGTTAAATGAAGCCAAAGTTTTACACTTCGTTATTATACAGTGAACGCCTATTTATACCTGGATTTGATGCGCGCCGGTGTACACACAGCAGTAAGGCTTCAGGGAACATGCAGGAGAGGGGGCACGAATCCCTAGAAGAAGACCTCGAGGCAGGTTGCGGGGTATTGTGGGGCGACCTACAGAATATGTGAGTAAAAGAGGATTCGATGAAGCCGGGATGCAGCTTGCGAGATTGAAATGCTAGTAATTTCAGTTTGTTACTGATAAAGTCGGCCGCACCCACTTTAGCCTAGTTCATTCATACAGACGTGAAACATTTTCCTTCGTGTTCCAATTGTCGCGCGTCCGAGAGACTCTTTAAATTATCTGCTTTTTATTGATTTGGGCTCGGTTCTCAAAATAACATTCCGAAGAAATTCGAAAATGGGGCATTGGAAAAGCTTGATGCATATTTTGAAGGAGGAGAGAATGGTTTTAACGACCCTCAAAAGCTTTCAACATGCCTTGAAAAGGTACTCTAGGCTAATACATTATTGATTGTCTAAGTAAGTAAGAAAGTAGGATGATAGCTCGTATTTGGTTACGTATTTGGTTACCAATTCAAAAGTATATTTCATTTTTGATTTTGCACGGAGCCGATGATCGCTTCACGACTCAAACCATCATCCCAGTGAGATCCGCTACGAGGAAAGAATATATAACAAGCGCCAGCCATAAGTAGTTTCGGTATCAAGATAAACCATGCAATGATGATACCCCGCTGGGCTGAAAGCATTTCTTATTAAGTAGACTGCGACCTGCGTCCGGATAAACAGGACCAATTCACGGAGTTATACTACGAAGCATGAGAAGACGTTCGCGCTGTTTAAAATAAGGATTTTCCCACCATCCGGAATCGCGGTCGCGAATTTGGAATTCACCTTATATGTCACGTGATGAATCATCTCATCTCTCATTTTTAGCTTTCAATCTCGAGGGCATCATGTTGAAATACTCATCGATGAGCGCTACAAAGTTAGAAGATCAGAACTCATTCGGGGTAGACACTGCAGCTGTCGATGAGCTTCGGGCTGCGTCGGCTATTGGTGTCTATGAGGACTTGTCGTCAATTGTCAGTTTTGTACGACAAAAGGGCTTGTTCAGATCGTTTAACAACATGCTTCAATTCACCGCAGCTAATGACTTAGGTCAGATGACACTATGTGCTAAACAAATCTCTAAAGTTTTAGATGTTGTGAACTTTATACTAGGTGATCAAGTAGCCGGCAAAACCTTGCCGATCAAACTCATGCTACTCGAAGAGATCTCCCACATCAATGACGCGTACGGCTTGATATGTTCAAACTTAAAGGTCGTATATAAGATATACAACATGAGAAAGCCTGCTGTTACCGTGAGTATGACAAAAATTCTTCAAAGTCTAGTGGAGTACAAAAACAAGAATTTGATTTCGCAATTGGTGGACACCTTCGATTTCGGCAATTCTGCTGTCCAAAACATACTAGTGCCAACAAAGGATAATTTTGACAGGGGAATTGCCGATGAGAAATCGATGCGGAAGGCTTTTATTGAACTTTGGCTTTCAATTTGCACCGCAAGTCATCCCACAACTCGCAAGCTTCTTTTGACAAACTTCAAGCTCATGAATAACTTTTGGAAGTATTTGTACATGGATAAGTACGAGTGTCTCAACAAAATCTTTCACTTTCTCGATCGGTACGTGTGCGCGGAGCCAACTTTCATGCGTGCTACAAAGTGTCGCATTTTCAATGAGAATTTTTTGCAGAACACTCAGACTTTATTTTTGCTCGTGAAATCTGAAAACGACAGACATGGTGACATCGAGGACAATCATGACTTTGTGACCTTCAAACTGAATTTCACCTCCTTCATGAACACGTTGGTTTCGAGTACAGAAAAAGGAATAAGATTTCCCGAGAACGAAGTAGGTACTTCTTTGACTGTGAACAAGGCTTCATTCAACGTGAACAATAGATTGATCTACGCTCTCCTTATTTCCATGAAACCCTGGGAGTCATTTGCACAATCCCAGTTCGTATTGAAGATTCTTGAAAACAATCACGAATTAATCATACCATACATGCATTATGTTGTTTCTCATTCGGGTGGCTATCATGATCCAGTGTTGTCCTCATACTGGATTGGCCATACTCTTCTTTACATGGAAATTTTGAAGTCCAAGCATATTCCTCCAAAGCCGGAGTATATATCCTTGCTTCCTCTTTCCCGAAATGCATTGGTGGCATCTATTACGTTTCCTGGTGATATGATAAAGCAGTTTGGTCTTCAAATGATCTTGCTCCAACTCCAAAAGCTCTCTGACGCTATATCTATATCCCAAACGTCATGTGACATGGTTTTGAGTAACTTGCCTCCACAAGCGACATTTTCATCTTTGTTAACACATTCCAATAAGGTTATTAAACTCACGACCACGCATATTTTGGCCATCTACGAAAAGCTTGCGCCAAACTCTTCATCAATCTCAATAGTTGACACCATTGGCACCGCGCTCAGCACTTTGGACTCGAATCCAGAAAATTGTGACAGCTTTGATTTGATAATGCTCGACATGTACTTGACTGTACAAGCTAACAACGAACTTAGATGGTGGAGCAAGGTGGCGGAAAAAAACTCTTTCTTCACGTCCCTTCTCAAGTTTTCTAACATTCCATTTCTCGAGGGTAAAATTTCGCGCATCTTGCAAAAGCTCACCAGATCGACTTTGGCATTCAATAGCGCTACAGCCATCGTATCGCCAATTAGCGTGCTTGTTCACGTCACAGCTTCGTTTAAGGATATCGCGTGCCTCACAAACCTTTGGACATGCCTCGATGAGACCGTTTTTCGTTCTGTCTCTAGTCCATATAAATATTTGGACAAATCTCATACCACTTATAATGATGTCAGCATCTTTCTTATTGTACTTTTGGAGCAAATACAATACGTTGAAGACTTGAAAACTAACGCTCATATACTAGAGTGGCTTGGAAAGTTGATGACATCGATGGTGGTTATTGGAGAGCCCTTCTCTGGGCTAGAACAAGCCATTATAGATGCCGGTCTTCCCATTCAATTGAAACTCTCCGATATAAAACCAAGTACTTCTGTCACTTCCAGATTGGAATTCGCGGAGACAGTCTTCGCGCTTGGTCGTATTGTTGAGGAGGACACGAAACCTTTGGAAATTCGTGACATCATGAATTCTTTGGGAGCATACTTGCTAAATACCGAGCTTAAAGATAATTCTCTTTTGAAGTTTGTTGTTTCCCATGAAAACTGGCCGTTTCTTTCAAACTTGAACGCGAAAAACGCTTCTGACCTGGTAACTCTCGCAACTTGTCTCTGTGGCAAGCTTCTCGAGAGACTTGACATTGACTTTACGAATTCAGGGTTGCGCACTTTAATGTTTCTGCTTTGCTCCAATGATCTTACCAAAAAAAATCAAGTTTTGTTGAGAAAATTTGTGTGCATTCTTAGTGATGATCAATTGAAGGTACTATCACTAATGCAGGGTAATGAGTTGATAGTCCTCGAGGCATATAGAACTTTGATAGACAGAGATGTCGATTTCAAAGCAAACCTTTCAACACTTGCACAAATGAACAAATCTGATGTCAATGATATCTTGTTCCATTTAGTACCATCTGTGGAGCAAATTTATTGGATAATTGAGAACTCAAAATTTACTCATATCCTCGAGAAACAAACTTCTGACATGCGATATTGTCTTCTACATGTGAGTGACTTGAAAGACTCATTACTTTATCATTTAAGTCCATTTTACCCTGAAGTGACCGAGAAATATCAGGACAGGGTCATCGAATTAGCCCTACAATTGAGCGATTGGACCAAATCTGTGAGAATGCTAAGCTCGTACCCGTCGCTTTTTGATCGAGAAGTTGTCATTGACAAAGTGTTTTCTCTGAAGGAGTCTCAAAACAAGACAGCCATGACCTCATCCTTCGTCGGGCTCATCAACACGCTTGTTACAATTACCACTGATATTCCCTATGTCATCCGGAATTGGGTCCACAGAGCAATGCTCTACATAACGAAGAAATTTGCTGAGGCGGATTCGATTTCGGCCGAATTCAATCTGTTTTTAAGATCAATTCAGGGCATGTTTAAGATTCACAAGCGTCTTCTACAGGTTATTCCAGTCAAAGATTTGGAAGCTCAGCTTGAAGTTTTACTTGCCCACAAGAAGTGGTCACGTCAGGCCAATATACTTCAGTATGTCAATCACATTATTCTTGCGCTTGAGCCGAATTCTTTCAATTTTGACAAGCTTTTGCAACTATTCATCAATAACGAAAGAAATGTGTTACTTGACCTACCCAACGAAAGTAATTTTAGGTCACGATTCGAGTCTGCCTTGGCTGTGTACTCTTTGTTCTCGGCAAGAGATGCCAGTTCGCCGACGGGGCAATTGTTAGATCGAGTTCTTGACTTTTATTTGGGGTCACAGCGCCCAGAGGATTTGCTTCTAAAGGAGGTGCTCAAAGCAATTGAAAAAACAACTAGCCAAAGTTGGGTACACAAAGTTACGCATTGGGATTATCAAGGAGAATTAACTGAAGCCGAGGCTGAGCTCATAGGTGAAGAGCGCCTTTTTATCAAAGACTCAACGTCTTTGGTAGTTGCTTTGAACAGATCGTTCGTAAAGAACACGATCAAGAGCCGTTATGAACTACATGATGTACCAAACACAAGATCTTACGAAGCGTTCGAGAGCTTTCTTTTTGAGAGCTTCTCAGGAAGTTATCGAGAAACTGTTTATGATCCAGAATTCTTGATGCTTCTAATTATCAACAATGAGGAATTAGTGAGAGATGATGAGGGACATTTCTGTTTTGACGTGCAGAAGCTTGTGGATGCGGAATTGTTGCGCTTTGTGATCTTTCAGCTTGGTAGCAAAAGGACCCAACAAATTGCACAAGTCATCCTAATGGGTATTTTAAAGACAATGAGTAACGAAGCAGCTCCTTTCAGAGGCAAAAAGATTTTGAAGATGCTCATATCTTCGATAATGCATACCATGCGAGCAAATGATTCAATTTCATCGTTGGTCTGGTATGTCATCGGATCTTTGTGCGCAATCATATCAAGCCCTGCGCACTACATGTACGAGCGGGCTTGTCACTTCGTCTTGTCAACACCCATAGTGAAGCCCGATGATATTCCGTTGTTCCATGCGATCATCACATGCCTTCAAACCGAGCATTCGCTTGCTGAGGTAGACTTTTACAAGCCTCTTCTTTGGATAATTGACCAGATTACAGATGGTGTTCGGAGCGATGAAGATATACAGCTTTTAACATCAAAAGGTGCTTTGGAGTCGATACTCAATATTTGCAACACTTATTATGCACCAAGGCATTTTCGGACAAAAGTTTTGGAGTTGTTGCATTCGATTCAAAGCATAAGCTCAAGGGGATCAAATACTTTGGTAACAAGACAGGCTTGTCTTTCCACGCTCGAAGTAATGAAGCGATCTGAGTCTCACAATGCTTTTGCCACGAAGATGAAGCTCAATATCGATCAGCTATCCCTTGGCTTGGGGGTCCTCGAGAATCGTAAGAGAATGAATGAATGGACAACAAACGACACGCGAAACTCATGCAAGAGAATACACGCCATGGTGTAAAATCCATAAGCTAAGCTCAACTCTGACGAGAGATGATTGACAATGGCCTCAATTGTACTCATGATTCGATACATTTCAAAGTAGAGGCGGTTTGTGTTATTTCGGGGATAAAGACCTGTTTGAAAGCTCACTTCAGGTCGCGTCTCATACCATTAAAGTCACAAAAGGCTGTTTCAAGTACATTCCGATTAATCATACTACACTCGAAGAAGAAGCATGAGTGACGTTCGAGACTGATGGAGACCAATCAAAACACAGAGCAAGATTGTGGAGGCAGCCCATGCTAGACACAATGATATGTTAGGCGAAATTAGACCATCGTTGAAAGGCTTCATGGCATGTCAGAATCGGTAGAAATAAGGTAGTTAGTGTTCATCAACCAACAAAAACTCATTGTCAAAAATTCTCGTCAGCATCCAATGCGTAGTATCTCGAGATATTATGTTTGCGAAACTTTTGTTATGACCGAATTTACCTGGGGAACTGCGAAATTCTCGTGACTTTCGGTTCACGATATTCCAGAAAAACATAAATCAAGGTGTTCACCACACACTTATAATTTTTGAGAAGAACTTCAACTTATTAGCTTTTCAATCACACTCTTGATGTGGTGTTGAGTTTTGTCTATTTCGTCACTGAGTTCATCTTCAACCGTCATAATTCTGGCTACGCGTTGCCATGTCACTCCAACAGTCTTTATCACAGTCCTTTATTCATGCCATCGAGCTTGAACAAAAATGTGATTCGCTCCTAACCTCAGACTATCTTTCCTCATTTACCCCAAGAAAGCTAGCTAGTTTTGGTTTGGCCATCATTAACTTATCCGCTGATAATATCAAAACAGCATTTGCCGGTAGGACAACGTTTGAGCTCTCCCTTGACCGAGCATACTCTGGACCTGGAGACCAAATCCCAACTAGTTCAATGAGAGTTGGCGATATTGTAAAACTTAGTCGAATGAATTTTTCCACCGAATCAAATGGCGCATCGCTCGAGGGTGTTATAACTCGTATCAATGAAAAAGCTCTTCACATATCGATCACTGATGATGATGCCGACGAGACCATCTTGAGTCTTTATAATAACACCAGCAATGAAAGTAATCGAATGTGGGTAGCGAAGCTCACGAATTCAGTCACTTATAAAAGAATGCTCCAAGCGATGAGTAAAGTTCAGGCTTTGGATGAGCTGGAGAAATCCGAGATCATTCAGATTCTTCTAGGAGAGCGAGAACTTGTACCTCGAGAGCAAAATGAAACAAAAATAGAATTTTGGAATAAGACCTTGAATAAGTCGCAAAAGGAAGCAATTGAATTTTCCATTGCGCAATCACCAATCACTATCATCCACGGGCCACCTGGGACGGGAAAAACACAAACACTCATCGAACTTATTCAGCAGCTTCAAATAAATTATAAAGAGCGAATTCTTGTTTGTGGAGCATCAAATACTTCAGTGGACAATATTGTGGAGAGGCTATCGCCATTGCTTCTGTCTACATCCGACAGCTCGAGTCAGAATAAATCCAAGAAGCGGAGTCAACCCCGAATGCGTGTATCAGCAGACAAGCTAGTTAGAATTGGGCACCCGGGAAGGCTACTCCCGTCTACTCTCAAACATTCACTCGATGTTCTCTCCAGATCCAATTCTGCTGGCGAGGGTGGGGATTATCAACTGATTTTGAATGATATCAACGGTGACATCCGAGATATCCTCTCCGCTATCAAAAAATGCAAACGTTACTCAGAAAGAAAATCACTATGGAATGATTTAAAGCGCTTAAAGAAGGAACTCAAAGACAAGGAAAGGGCCATCATGAATGAGCTAATTGTGAGAGCAGAAGTTGTTGTATCAACCCTCCATGGAGCGGGTTCGAACGATTTACGCGGCATTTATAAAAGTCTGGAATTCTCAGTCGATAATCCTTTGTTTGATACTATCATCATCGATGAAGTGTCCCAATCCTTGGAACCCCAGTGCTGGATTCCGCTTGTTAATCACTTGGGGTGTCGCAGATTGGTCATTGCCGGAGATAATCTCCAGTTGTCTCCCACAATCAAGTCAAGTAAGGAAGCCTCTTTTATGAGAAAGGTAAACCCCTCCGTCGCGAGTTTAGAGGTTACACTATTTGACAGGCTTGTTAATGACCACGAAGGGTATAAATTTCAGAAGTTGCTAGATGTCCAGTACAGGATGAATGACAAAATCATGATATTTTCTTCTCGCAAACTTTATCAAAATCGATTAACCGCGGCTGAAACTGTCAAGTCAATTTTGCTTTCAGATTTGATCGGCGTTGCAAAGACTGACGAAACCGAGGTACCTTGCATATGGTACGATACGCAAGGAGGAGATTTTCATGAGCAGATTGAGGACGAAACCCCCAGTAGCATGAGGCTAGATCTAATTGGCTCCAAATTCAACCGTATGGAAGCTGCTGTGACAATTGAGCACGCCAAAAAATTGACACTCGCTGGTGTGAGCGTGAGCGATATCGGCATCATTTCCCCTTATAGTGCACAGGTGTCGGTCATTAAGAAACTTCTTTTTGAGGAAAATCTATCCTTGATCGAGGTGTCGACGATAGATGGTTTTCAGGGAAGAGAAAAGGAAGCGATCATTCTTTCACTCGTACGCTCCAATGATCTAAAGGAAGTCGGTTTTTTGAGCGATTCAAGAAGGCTCAATGTAGCTATGACGCGATCCAAAAGACACTTTTGCGTCATTGGGGATATGGAATTGCTCGAGCAAAGTGGGGTGTCTTTTCTACGTGACTGGGCGAAACACGCAGATGAGACATTCGAAGTGAGATACCCAAACTCTGCGGAATATTAAAAACCAACAGGTTTGAATCTTTCGAAATTTACTGACATGCCGGAGGTTTTACTGAGCCTTGACCAATTACAAGGACAATATAATGAAAATATCAGGACAATACGCATCTCGTCGGTGAAATCTCTCTAGATGTAAAGATCATTGTGTCTCATCCGACTAAGATTTTATTATGTGACCCAAAGATCAAATGATTTTCGCAACTTTCTCTTGTTGGCGTTGAGTGTAAACTATTTCTTGAGTATTTTTTTTTTTTTTAAAGAATCAATTGTATTATAGGAGGCTCCCACATGAAGCTACAAAATCTATACTTCTATAGAAAAACCTATAACACATCTTGGAAAAGGCACTGAGTAGTGAAAGAGCCCGACTTTCCCAAGCCTTACTCTCTCCTCCTTACCCTCCCCGCTTCTGTAAGTCGTGTCAGTCCGTTCTGACCCGAGTATGCTCCAAGAACTTCTTCAACTTTCGTCTCAGAAGTGATTGAAGCACAATGCCCGATTCCGCATCCTTTCTTCTCGAACAATAAACTCGGCGAACAGTCTCCACGTACCAATTGAGGTTGCGCATATTTTCGTACTCATGATTCAATGGTGCCAACATCGAATTCAATTTCATGGGCAATGTCATGCCTAACTGATTCCACCAGGATTTCGTGCAGCTGCATTCGCTGTAAAGATGC